>VUOU01000013.1:0-35768 GCA_025436335.1 Bursaphelenchus mucronatus
TTTTACTCGTCGTCGCTGGAGAACAATTTGTCGCGCGGCGACAAATTGTTCTTTGCACAGTGCAAAATGAATTGTTTTGAAAGGGTCGAAAACTGCACAGTGCGTGTTTCACTCGCACCGTGCCAAAGACAGGTGCGACGTCGACCGCACCGTGCGAAAACATGCCATGACTTTTTTGACCCACTAAGTACATACTACTCGCGACATAAAGTCCGTAGAATTTTGCACGGTGCATTTTCCTTTGTTTGTCGCGGCCGTCGCGGCGATCTCCCGCTTTTACCCAAGCGACATGCACTTTTCGGCGACCTCATCCGCCCGACATCAGCGATGAAATTCTACGAATTTATGACGCGAGTAGTATAATAACGGGAAATACGATGACTGTAGACCTGAAAACCACCATTATTTGGATCTCCGTGATGCCATTAAACATCCTTATGATGGTATAATCGAAGAGGCGGTTGACGAAAAAGTTCCCATCTCTCCTTTATTGGCGTCCTATGTGACTCCAGTGATCTGTTTGGGGATTTACTATCTCGGCGGCTCGGTCTTGAAGACACTCTCCAAAGACTTGGGAACTCTGTCCGTCATCACAGCGTTATCCGCTCAACTTGCCACAACTGCAATTGTTAACATGGCCTGCAACTTTGACATCCCACATTCCATATCGTATTGTTTGGTAAGAAAATGTGTCGCTGTTATCAGTATTAGTACTTTCATAAAATGCAACGTCGTTTGTCGCATTTACTGCACAGTGTATTTGCACTTTTCGCACAGTGCAATCCTCAAAAAAGGCGTTTTGCACAGTGCAAAAACCAAAAAAACGTGCAATGCACAATGCAAATGGGGGCATTTTGGAAACCGAAAAAGCGACAAAATGTTCATGCAATTTATGAAAAATGGTACTAGTCCGTCCGTAATGTCGCTGGAGTGATTTTTGCGACATGCACTGTGAGAAAACAGAAGTATAATATGCACTGTGCAATTTCTTGCTTTTTGCACCGTGCAATTAACTTTATTCGGCTGTCGTTGACATCATTTCTGCGACATGCACTGTGAGAAACAAAAGTTCGCTTGGCACTGTGCGATTTCTTGCTTCTTGCATCGTGCAATAGGCTTTTTTCGGCTGTCGCTAGAACCCTGACTTTTTTGCACCGTGCATGTAGCTGGAATCACCCCAGCGACTTTCCGTATGGCCTAGTACGACGCTTCTATAGCGCGTAGACTTTCTTCCGCCTTTTGTAGCGCTGCACAGTGCATTTTGCCTGTTTTTGCACGGTGCGCGAGCCTTTGTAAAACGTTTCGCACTGTGCGCGCAAAATTCACAGCGACGTAGTTGAAAAAGACCTTCCGCCGCGGCGATGTTTCGATTGCACAGTGCAAAGGTGAAATGCTCTTTGAAAAGTGTGCACTGTGCGGCCCGCGACAAAAAGTCAACGCACTTTCGAAAACCGTAGCAATAGTGTGGCTGTTATAAGTGTATAACAATGTTTTTACAGCTCCTCGCAATTCTCTTTGTTGGCTCAATCCCAAAGGAAAGCAAGACCAATTGGAAAGCGTTGAGGAACATTCTCTTTGTTTGGCTTGCGACCCTACCAACATTGATTGTATTTGTCGCATTGTTAAGCCTGTTTTTCACACTAATCTTATAGCCCATCTTGGTATGTTGTTACACGGAAAATGTAGTATTGGAAGGCTGCTTACTTAATGCAATGGGAAGCGTTTTAGCTCAGTTGAGTTGGCACTGTACTTTAAAAATGTTTATCATAGAAAAGATAGTTCTCCGATAATATTTATTCTTTTTTTGTCTCCCAATAAACCGGAAACAAAGCATGTTTAACAATAAAAAGTGTTGAAAAAGCTATGTTCAGACTTTATGTAATGTTTGCACATGTGTTGGGTCTAGATAGATCATTGACCGATTTCTGAACATTTTCTACCGTCAGAGACAGACACTCTGCTTGATTACATGTATCTTGGCCAATTTAGCGGGAACAAAATTGATTGTTTCTGGACACGCCCTCTTTGGTAAAATTAAATAAAAATTTTTCATATACTAGGCGGGCTAAAACATCTTGACATGCTGCGGTCGGCGTCGCGTAACAACGCAATTTATTTCGAGAAGTAGTGGCACGTGGGATGGTATGGGTCTTGGCATAAACATGTATTTTACTAGGTGGGCAAATAGTCATGACATGTTTTGTCGCGAATTGGCCTTTCGCGACAAACAATCGGCGGGTGCAAAAAAAAGCGCACTGTGCACTGATTGCCTGTTTCAACAATGCATTTCGCACGGTGCGTGGTTGCAGCGGACCCTGAATTTTACTCGTCGCCGCGCGACAAGTTTCTCTCGCGGCAACGTTCTGTGCAGGCATGTCTAGACTTTTTGGCCCGCCAAGTATCAACTCGCAAAAAATGTTGAATTTTCGCCAACTTTTGAGCTAAAAATCTCGGTTGTTTCTGCAGAGCGCGCACTAAGAGTTTTGAATTTTCTTTACAAGGGAAGTACCCCAAGTGCGACACTCAGATATTCTTTAAACTTTTGCGCACACTTCAGACATAGGCCACATATCAATTACTGAAAATTTTAGCTCGCGCTTTGAAGGCGCAGCCGAGATATTCAACAATCGGCTGAGAGAGCATATGAAATGCGGTGAGCGGTCAGAGATAAAAACACTCTTTTTTCGTATTTCTGTCAGTTTTGCGCGGAAAAATTGATTTTTTTGGAAACATTACCCTCCACGGTAGAAATAGAGATAAGACTTTTCATATCAAAATTCGCAAAAAAATTGTCACATTTTCGCCAACATTAGCTTTAAAAACATTTGGCTGTTTCTGCAGAGCGCGCACTAGAAGTCTCAAATGTTCTTAGCAAAAGTTTATCCAAGTTTGTGCCAAATTTCATCCAAATCCGGCGTCGCACTTCAATCACTTCCCCTGTGAGTTTCAATGACATCACTAACATTCTTTCTCAACCCATGCCGGGCTTGGCCAGGAGCTATTTGTTCCAAAGCAATTTTAAGAACGAGTCATTGTAGTCGAATGACTACAAAGACTCGCTTCTAAAACGAATTCGTGCAATAATGTCCACAGATCGCGTAATATAATTCTATAGTTTTTTTACGAGTGTCTCTTTCTAATGGAAATTCTCCCTTGTCATGATCACCATATAAGTTCGCCAGACAGTTTACAGGATCGTTAGACGGCTTCGCCATGAAGGCCCTGATATTATTGTCAACTTTGTCCATAGCTCTTGCCAATATTCCTTCGCCGGCATCACCAAGCATTGTCGTTGTATGCAGGATGGCGAGTCGTTTCATGTGAAAGGTGTTAGTCCCAACAACAAGCCAGACTTTGTGATCCACTTGCTCAAGGATGCGGGAGACTTTGATCACGGAAAGTGGGGACAAAGAGAGGGTTATGAGGCGCCGTTCCACTTCCACGTCTGGTTCCATCATCCGTTCTTGAAGCCGCACATGGACTACGCGTTGGGACGACATGCCAAATGGGATAGAGTGGATGTAAAGCCGTTGCTCGTGCAGCACAACAGACCCTTTTACTTTAGGATCGAAAAAGCCGGGAATGCTTTCAAAGTCTTTTTGGATGGAAGACAGATATATTATTTCAAGTAGGTTTCAACAAGACATAATGAATTTTTGAAGTTACGAAAACGTATTTAAAGCGCTACGTTCGTTTAGCTAGCGCTTTTATGATAAAGGTATCCTAATATCGAACAATTTTAACCAAAAAACCTTAACGGTTTCCTCAAAGTGCAAGCTAAGGGTCTATCCCACAATAGGTCACAAGAAAATACCACTATTTCAGTTCAAACCGCGCTGGCGGCTGCATTAACGCCGCCTACGTGACCTGGACTACAATTCACAATCAGTTCTTTGACCGCAACAACTGCGCAAAACCCCAAATAAGAGCTCAACTCAGACCCCAACCAAGGCCCCAACCAAGGCCGGCCCCACAACCTGTCCACAAGCCAGCTCCCAAGCCTGCTCCACGTCCACCAGCTCCACAGCCAAAGTCTACAAGAGTTGTCCCAAGACCAACATTGGCTCCAGCGCCTCTGCCAAAAGTTGTAGTCATCTCTCCGGCGGAGGACGACTGCTGAAGATGTGCTGAAGGTTTTACGGAGGGTATATAGCCGTTTTTTGTTGTTCTCGCTGAAATAAATCATCTCAATTCAACTCGGAAACCATAGGCATTTCAGGGTGTCCACATAAAAAGCTCAGATTTTGATAAAAGTCGGTGTCGTAGAATTGGTTGGATTAATTTATTCAACGGGTAAAATTATATTTGGTACAGAGAATTAATGGACAAAAATGATTGAGAAAATATGTTGTATATGTTGTTTATATATCGTTAATTGTTTGTTTAATGGGGTAACGGGGTTTGGAGGGATTCTAAGGTGCAAGGGTGTGGCCTGTCCCCTTCTCCGGATTCGGATTCGGTGACATTCTGGCGACCACGGCAGGATATCACAAATTTTTGATTAGTTTTTTTGTAATATGCGGCACTTCTAGCCCGCCTAGACAAGATTTTTTAGACTGGATTTTCCAAAGACATCTTACCGATCGAAAATTGGCAAAAACGTTAAATTTTTTTGCGAATTTTGATTCTACCATTGTGTAATGTCACAACAGACAATTAGTTTTCTCAACGTGGAGAGATTGCGCTGGGGACGTCAGATTAGTGTCTAATTTCTCATCACTTTCTAGGCCGTTCTTTGCCGAGACAACCCGGATTTTTAGGTCGAAAGTGGGAAAAAACTGTGGCACTTTTTTTGCGAATCTTCACAAAAAATTTTATGCCTATTTCCACCGTAGAGGGCAATGTTTCAGCAAAAAATAATGTTTTCCATAATCTCTTCCAAAAGGTACCGGCAAGGATTTTACAAAAAAGTGCTTTCATCTGAAGATTTTTATCATTATCCTTCTTGAATTACCGTTATCGCATCGCAAATCGGCTACTAGTCTTGTTGTAAAGTCGCTGCAGTAATTTTTGGCAACATGGACAGTGTAAAAAAAGTCAGGGAGCGAGCGATAGCTCACAAAAAGCATTTGCACCGTGCAAAAAGCTAGAAATTGCACAGTGCATAGCGTCTTTTGTTTTCTCACAGTTGTAGCCGTTTTTATACTGTAGGTACAGTTCGAGACTCTTGGCTAATTAAAACACGAGAACAAAATTCCCTTTTTTCGGCTAATCCAAGTATGTCTGGTTCACCTTTTTGACCTTTTTCGTCAATAATATGCCAATCGAGTAACGTTTATTAATTCTCCTTACTCGAATGAACTCGATACAAACAGAATTATTAATGGAACGATAATTGGATAGATCAATGACAATCAATACAACAGGAAATCATAAACTCAACTAATTACGAAGACCAAATAACCACTTATCCAAATAAAATAACTATGTAACTACTAAAAGACAAAATGATACAACTACTAAAAGACAAAATAATATCTAACTGAATACTTAAAGGACAAAATAAGTTCTAACTACTAAATGGACAAGATATCTAACTAGGTAGGGACAAAAAACTTCTTCACACGCCTGTGTTCTCTCTTTGCACGTCACTGATCTTCACTCCATGGCCTAACTTGCTGCATAATGCCAAACTTCTTAATTTCTTTATGAGATGCTGGCTGCAGGTGAAACCTGCTACAACAGTGCATGCCGCAGAAATCACTCCAGCCTCTTTACGGACGGACTTGCAATGCGCGTTTTTGTCAAATTTTGACAAAGGCTTATACAAACTCGTACCCAAAGCGTTTTTTTTATTCAGAAACCTATTAACCCTTCAATTGTCGTCTCTCCGCACCCTCCATTATTCAAATCACCATATCACCGGACAAATTCTTATGCGCTGTTTGAAAAGAATTCCATAATCTTTTATGGGTTCACGCGTTCGTATATATATATATAAAACATGTCACCTATATTATTCAGGACTTTTGTAGAAAGGATGCGGGCCTTGTTCTTGTCCGCCTTGTGTTTGGCTACGCATTTGGCCGCGGCCAACTACGACGGGCCGAGGATTTACCGGTTTTGCGGCTGCATGAAGGATGGGGAGGCGTTTCATGTGAAGGGCCGAAGTCGGATGGATCAAAAGGACTTTGTGATTCAACTCAACAACAATGTGGACAACAACTATCAATGGGGGAATCGGGAGAAGTACGAAGTGCCCTTCCACATCCACATGTGGTTTGTCCATCCGCAAGTCCGCGCCCTAATGCACCACTACGAAATTGCGTATGGTCCCGGGATTGGGCACAAGAGTTGGGATCATGTCGAGAATATGCCGTTAAATATTGCTCGCAATCAGGATTATCACTACGAAATACGGAAAGTTAATGGTGGATTTACGGTGGCGTTGAATGGAAGAGTCTTCAAGACTTTTGTGTAAGAATTTACTAAGTTTTTGTGATTGTGGTACACCGACATTACGTAATTGGAAATTTCTTGAGATACGCTAAGCCAATTTTTGAGGAAAGTGATGCAAACTGAGAATAAACATGTTCAGGGTATACTAGTGAGCCGCTGGAGTGATTTTCGCGACATGTACTGTGAGAAAACAAAGGTTCCCTTTGCACTGCGCAATTTGTTACTTTTTGCACCGTGCAAAGGCTTAAAATCCCTCAAGCAACGTTCCGAACGGACTAGTAAGAAAGATTATCGGCTTATACTATACAGAACGGATTAAAGATTTACATATGCCGGATTTACGTTTGAGACTAGGGTCATAATCCACTCTTTGTCAGCGTTTCGAAAAGTTATAGCCAAAAGCAACAACTAAAGTATATCATACCGGTGGTCTGAAATATTATAAATCAATAAATAGTTGCATGTCTTTACAACAATTATTGTCAATTTGGAACCTATTTTTACTGTGATTCATTGCTTTTTCGATCTTCAGAAGTCCCCGATCAAGAGGCTGTGCCAATGGGGCTTATGTGACCTTTACGAACATTCAAGATGCCTGGAAGGACAATGACCAAGGATGCACGCAGCCAAGGCCAGCTCCTCCAGCTCGAAGACCAGCTCCAAGGCCAGCGCCAAGACCCGCCGCGCCAGCTCCAAGAAAGCAGCCTGCGCCGCAGCCAAAGAAGGCGCCGGCCGCAAAGCCGGTTCACCAACCAACGCCAAAGCCAGTTCAAAAACCAGCGCCTGCAACGCTGCCACCAGGTCCCATTCCTCATAAAGTCATCATCGTTGCCCCGCCCGTCAGTGTGGATCAGCAGCAACCGGAGTCTGACTGCTGATGACATTGAGAAAATCAAAGAAGATCTGAGGGTTTGCATTCATATTGTGTTGTAACTAATTTTTTTTGCCGCTGTCGACTTGCTTGTTGAGTTAAATTTCTATGTGTCGTTATAAATGGAAACTTGCATCTGTTGTTTACACATCTTTCTTCTCTTAACCTTTAAGTGATGTTCTTCTTGCCATGGCTTCAAGATCGGTTCAAATTTTATGAAAACAGCATAGAGGCCTGAGGTAATCTGCAACCAACATAATGTTTAATTCAGCAATGAAAGGGACAGTACGACTTTTGAATCGCGCTTTTTACGGTGCGGAAACGAAATGTCCTAAAAGTTTCTTCGTCTACTGTAACAACGAAAAAAAATAATGGTGCCATTCTACATGCTTACTAAAAATTATTTTACTGTTTTCAACTCTGCCGCTTTTGTTTTCGCTGCAGGACATAAAAAACTTTTTGACATTTCGTTTCACGCGCCGTAAAAACCGCAATTCAAAAGTAGGTGTTCTGACTTTTTAAGCTTGGTTTAAATCATTTTTTGTTGTATGAAAGCTTGTTGCACAGAGGTTTTGCTGTAATCCCTTCGTTTTCAGTGCTATCTCAGATCAATACCTCGGCCTGATCACAAGTCTAACTAAAGACATAAATGTCACTCCGTTAGTGACATTAATGTTTTGAATTTGTCGACTTTTATGTCCGAGATTCCTTTATGAAAGAGGAGATGACTCGTCTATTCGGTTGAATACAAAACAATGCGGGAATTGTTCTTTCATCGTTTCTTTGAATTCTGTATTGTGCGAGCATGATGGCCGGAGGGCATAGAAAATTCTGCGGTTGTATGAAAGTCGGCAACGCGTTTCATGTTCAAGGAAAATGCCGTCAAGACCAAAACGACCTTGTGATTCAACTTATCAAAAATTTTGATGACAGCTTTTATATTATATCTAACTGTAATGCTCGGGTCTTGGTAATTGCTGGGTCTAATACTCCCTCCGGAAAGTCGCCGAAATAATTTTTGGTGTCAAAAAAATCAGAGTGCAAGCGACAACCTAAAAAGCAACAGCCAAAAAAGCCGATTGCACGGTGCAAAACACAAGAAATTGCACAGTGCAAACAAAACTTTTGTTTTTGCACAGTGCAGTTTTGATTTTTTTGTATATCCTCCAGACCTGATGCTAGTCCATTTGAAAAGTCGTTGGAGTAATTTTGGCGACGTGCACTGTGCGAGAAAAGTAAGGGTACGAGCGACACCCGAAAAAAAGCCTATTGCACGGTGCAAAAAACAAGAAATTGCTTAGAGCAAAATGAATTTTTGTTTCACCGTGCATATCGCCGAAATCTCTCCAGCGACTTTGCCAACGGATTAGTAAGAGCTCGCAATTTGTTTTTGTTGTGAAAAACAAATTCGGCGTAAAAACATTTTTTAACAACCTAATACCATGCCCAAAAAATCATTTCATTTAATTCACTTTTTTTTTACAAAAAGCCAAAAATGATGGGACAAAATTTTCCTTACACATTCCAAAAAAGCCGTTGGAACTCATCACCCAGAGGGCGTTAAGGTATGCTTGTGAAATCGTTGGGAACGTTACGATCGCCTCTTTCAATCCACCCGTTCAACCCATGACTTTTCTATCCGGTCCAACCCATGTTAGTGTGATTACTGCCAGGCCTTCAACACTACTCCGTACGGAAAGTCGCTAAAGCGACATGTACTGTGCAAAAAAAATCAGGATGCAAGCGACAGCCAAAAAAAGCGTATTGCACGGTGCGAAAAGCAAACATTGCACTGTGCAAAGTGAAACTTTGTTTTCGCACAGTGCATTTTTAGATTCGCTTATTATCTGAACGTCCGCTGATTTTGTTATTAATTTATTAAATAGAAGTCGCTGATTACATCATCTTCCTGAAGAAGAAGAAATGAATTATCTCATAAATTTGTGCAGCTGGTCATCGTTAGCATTAGCGTACAAAAAAATTGATAAAAGTTTGTATGCTTTTCACTGATGAATTTACTGATAAGTGTGTACAAACATAGTCATAACTTGCTGGAGGAAGCGCCCGAGGCGACATTATTCTTCCTTTGTATTCATTCTGCATTGTTGTTTCTTTGTGATTCGGACTGATTGTTAAAGTTTGTTGATCAATCATTTTGACATCAATTTATGGTTGAGTGGACCAAAGATGGGTGACTTAAAAGGGGCTGTTTTCGGCTCTCTTTTGTTGGCGTGTTGTTGGGCATGGCCATTGAGTAAGTTATGTCATAAATTGCACAGTTAACTTTTGTTTTCTCACAGTGTATGTCGTGGAAATCACCCCAGCGACTTTACGGACATTATGTACGTATAGTATGTATACTGGTCCCTCAAAAATGTAGCCATTGATTTGAAGAAAAATTTAGCCCTGACTAAAATATCAGCCTGACGCGAAAAATATGACAACAATGTCGCTGGCAAGTCGATTTTACTGCGACGCAGTTCATTTTCTCGGCAACGATGACATTTTTCGATGGGACGAAGTACGTGTTATTTTCCGGACAGACTGATATTTGGGGCTACGGAGAATAAGGAAAAACCGACAGAAAAAAGTTTTTTGGATTGTCTCTGTGAATGGTGCGCAAAAAACATCAAATTACATACAAATACGTTTGTAAACCCTTTGTGCACCGTGCAATAGGCTTTTTTCGGCTGTCGCCCGTAACCTGACTGTTTTTGCACTGTGCAGACTCCAAAGATCACTCCATCGACTTTACGGACGGTCTAGTACTAAGCATAGGTTCTACGGGACTAACTTAACTGGACTATCCGTTGGGAAAATATCGGTTTGCAGCGAAAATAATGGGCACTCGGAATCGCCCATCATCGCCTCGCGGCGCATGGGAATTTGGTGCGCGACTGCGGCGAGACACAAAATTTCGCAGCGACGAGTGCTCATTATTTTCGCTACAGACTGAAATGAGCACTTTGTCGCATCAACAACCGCATTGTCACCGAGAAAATTCACGGCGTCGTAGGGAAATCCAATTGTTCTTCACTTCAGCGCCACCATAGGCGCAGCGACATTGTGGAAATTATTTTTCCGACAAACTGACGGCACTTTTTGTCTCAGAAAACAATAATTTTCGCCAAGTTTAATCACGGGAAATGTCAGCGTTCACCAAACGTCAACATTTCTTTTCAGAGCACTCAATCAACGGGCTTCAGACTCGCTTTGACGTCGCTGACTATCCTCCAGTTCAGCGGCTTCCCCGCGATTTCAAAGTGATCAGCTATCATCTTACAATCCATCCTTACTTCGACTTCCCCGACTACAAGTATGATGCCGACAACGATCTGCGATTCGACGGAATCGTTGAGATAAAAATTGTACCGCTGCAAAGGGTCAGCCACATTGCCGTCAACAGCCAAAACTTGGACCTACAAAGTGTTTGGGTCTTTGAAGTCGAGGAGAACTATCCCGTCTCTCTGTACGATGTGAATGTTGTTGAAAGCGCTCAGTTGGTCAACATTTCAACTGTGACTCCGTTGAGGGAAGGCAAAGAATATTCGCTGAAAATCCAATACTCGGGGCCGATTAACCCTTCAATTGAAGGGGGATTATACTACAGTAACTACCATGGCCGGCGAGACAATGGAACACTGGTTAAGAGGACGATGATTGCGACGTTCTTCGAGCCGTTCAGATCGAGAAAAGTGTTCCCCAACTTTGACGACCCCTATTTCAAAGCGGTCTTCAATTTGAAGTTGAGATATCCAAAGAATGCCAACGTTTTTCACAACGTCGCTGAAGTCAAGGAAGAAAAGAATTTGAAGTAAACTCTTGTGCTTTTTTCACATTTTGATGACTTATACGTTTCAGCGATTACAAGGAAATTACGTTCAAAGAGACCCCTCTAATGTCGTCGTATCTTTTGGCGTTCGCAGTCGGCGAGTTTGACAAGGTTACACAACACACAAAAAGGAATATCCCGGTAAGATTTGCGTTGTAAACACTGAAAAGTCGGTAAATTCCAGGTGAGCTCAATTTCTTTCCCTGAAATCAGCAGATATCTGAATCAATCAGCCGTGACTGGAGCGCACTGTGTGGACGCGATGGAAGAGTTGGTTGGAGTTCCTTATGCTCTTCCAAAACTTGGTGGGTATACTAACAATAGAGTGCTCCGAGTGCGACGCCCAGATTTTTGTTAAATTTTGCACACACTTCAGACATAGGCCACGTATCAATTTTTGAAAATATTAACTCGCGCTTTGCAGGCGCAGCCGAGATATTCGACAATCTTTGCGGCCCGAGAGAGAACGAAAAACGCGGAGAGCGGTCAGAGAGAAAATCATTTTTTAACCGTAACTTTGCCACTTGCTTGCATAGACCACATTTCAGTTACGGAAAATCTTAGTTGGCGCTTTGTAGGCACAGCAGGCGGATTTACCGAAGTTTGTGGCTAAGAGAGTACGCGAAATGTGGAGAGCGGGCAGAGAAAATCAATTTTTGGCCGTGTCTTTAGCAATTGCGTGCAGAAAAGACAATTTTTTTGTGGGGACATTACATTTTATAGTCGAAACAGGCATGAACCTTTTAGCACCAAAATTCGCAAAAAATGTCACATTTGCGCCAAATTTTTATCTAAAAATATCTGTCGTTTTTGCAAAACGCGAGCTAAAGTCTCGCATATGTTTTAAAAAAATAATATTAAATTTGTGCCGAGTTCAATCAAAATCTAAGCATTCTCCTTCTCTCCATCCCTCTTTAAGCCCATAAAACTCATTCAGACAACATCGAAATGCTGTACATGGGAAGTTCGAGTGCCATGGAGAACTGGGGATTGATTGTGTACACTCGCTTCCTCTCTCAACATCCATTCGCGACGCCAGCGACGGCGAGATACACCAAACGTTCAATCATGTGCCATGAAATTGCTCACCAGTGGTATGAATGCAATCTTGTACTAGTCCGTTCGCAAAGTCGCTGAAGTGATTTCGGCGACGTGCACTGTGCAAAAAGGTCAGGGTGTAAGCGAAAGCCAAAAAATGCCTATTGCACGGTGCAGAAAGCAGGAAATTGCACAGTGAAAAGGAAACTTTTGTTTTTGCTCAGTACATGTCGCCGAAATCACTCCAGCGACTTTGCCAACAGACTAGTAGTCACCATATCGCCTATTAAAGGGCCATGTTACTTTTGAATTGCGCTTTTTACAGCGTGGAAACGAAATGTCTAAAAAGTTTTTGCGTCTACTGTACCAATAACAACGGAAAAAAATGATGGAGACATTCTACATGCTTATTAATAATTATTTTACTGTTTGCAACTCTGCCGTCTTTGTTTTAGCTGCAGGACTTAAAACAACTTTTCTGACATTTCGTTTCACACGCCGTGAAACGCGCAGTTCAAAAGTAGCTGTTCTGGCCCTTTAAATACTGCTCACGTGTGTCTTCAGGTTCGGAGATTTAATAACAGCCGATCATTGGGGTCAAGAGTTCCTCCACGAATCTTTCGCCGCATACTTTCAAAACATGGCCAATTTGCTGTTCCAGGAAAATGACGATGACGATGAGAACTTCCCGGTAAAGCAATTTAGATTATGTAACGAAACTAACTATTATATATATATTATAGAACCTTGTAGCAGCAAACAGCCGTACCGCTGCTCTTGGCGCCTCCGAGAATGGAGATCATGCCGTTGTTGCCGACAAAGCCCACTTTGACAGTATGTACTACAAAGAAGAATAATAGATAGCATTAGCAAGGGAAGGCTGTCAAGTGCGACGTTCAGATTTCTTTCGGATTTTGCACACATGTCGGGCAAGGTCTAGGTTTTAATTCCAGAAAACTTTAGCTCATGTTTTCCGTAGCCCAGATATTAAACGATCTTTGTGACCGAGGGAGTTCGCAAAGTGTGGAGAGCGATTAGCAAAAGGAAAATTTTTTGGCCATATCATTGATAGTTTCGCACGGAAAAAAATGATTTTTTTTAGAAAACATGACTTTCTACAGTATACATAAGAATGCAACTTTCCATGTCAAAACTCGCCAAAAAATTTTACATTTCAGTCAACTTTTGGCTGAAAAACCTCGCTCATTTCTGCAAAGCGCGAATGAGGCATCTTGCGCACTTCTAAAAAAACTAACCTAAATTTGCGCCAAGTTTCATCAAAATCTGAGCGTCGCACTTGGGGCACTTACATTGTTAGTAGCCATGAAGATATATTACAAAGGCCACATCGAGATATATTGCAATTGGTTTTTCTAAATGACCTTAAACTTGAATTTAAGGTATTACCTACGCTAGCGGCGGATCCATGTTAACCATGACGGATTATGTTCTCGGAAAGAGAGTATTTCGAACTGGTTTGAAGAGGTTCTTGGAAAAGAAGCAATATGGAAGCGCAACTCATGAAGACTTGTTTGCAGCGCTGAGTGAGGTCAGTGATTTTACAGCAACGTAAATCATACCGATTCGAGACTTTTTGAGGTTTACTAATATGTCCGGAAAGTCGCTGGAGTAATTTTAGCGACATGCACTGTGCGAAAGCAAAAGTTGTGTTTGCACAGTGCAATTTCTTGCTTTTTGCACCGTGCAATAGGCTTTTTTCAGCTGTCGCTCGCACTCCGAAAGTTACTCCAGCCACTTTTCAGACGGATTAGTACTTGTCCGTTCGCAATGTCGCTGGAACTATTTTTGGAGTTTGCACTGTGCAAAAAAAGTCAAGGTGCGAACGACAGCTGAAAAAGCCTTTTGCACGGTGCAAAACGCAAGAAATTGCACAGTGCAAAGTGATGAAATACTAATAGTCGGCCCGGAAAGTCGCTGGAGTGATTTCCGCGACATGCACTGTGCGAAAACAAAAGCTCTTTTTGCATTATACGGTTTCTTGTCTTTTGCACAGTGCATGTCGCCGAAATCACTCAAGCGACTTTGCGGACGGACTACTTACTCCGATTTCAGATATTTTTCTGGAGCTTTTTGAATTGAATTCCACTTTCATTTTAATGACCTTTTAGGCAAATGACGACCAACCTTTATGTGGGAACATAACCGTCAGGAAATACCTTAACTCTTTCTTCCTCCAGCCCAAACATCCCGTTGTTTCAATTTACAAATACGACAACGAATACGAGATCTACCAAAGATCCAGTAACAAAACGGACCCCAACCGTTGGTTTGTGCCGTTATTTGTCAGTGAAATTGGAAAAGAGGACGAATATTCGACTGTTTGGTTGCTACCGGACAACACACTTTGTGGGCCGAAGCTCGATGCAGCAAAGAATTACATCTTCAATACGAAGGGGAGATCTTTTGCCAGATTTGTCTATTCCAATCAGTACTTGGCAAGCTTGAAGGAGGAAGAACTGAAGGCATTGAGTGAAGAAAGTCAGATCGCTTTGGTTCATGACGTCAAATGGAGCCTGGCAGAGAGGAAAATGTAAGTGCTGGTAATCCAAAAAATTCGCCTAAATGACCGATTTTTTGGACAAATATTTCGAAAAATGGCGAGATTTTCAATTTTGAAACTGGATCGGTCGATCTTTATGATTTTGGTGTCAAAAGAATTTTCGTCGTCTGCATTGTCTATTAAAAGTATAAAATCGGTGATGCACGTCAAGAAAAATGTTTCCCTTTAATAGCGATTAATAAAACCAAAACGACACAAAAAATCTCAAATTTCGCAAAAAATATTTTTTTTCCGAAACAATTTCATAGATGCGTTCATTTTGTTGCCCGTTAATATATAATAATTCCTGTGTCGTTTCGACACTTTGGGAAGCTACTTGAATGGAGACATTTTCTTCTATTTTTCTTGACGTGTGATTCGAGGGAACTACTGAAGAAATCGACCAAAATAAAAAACGTTCTTGACCCATTCTTGTTTCGCACAAAAAATGGTGAAGATCAATAAAATACGGAGAAAATCGACAATATTCGAGTAGAACAAGAATAAAGCTTTCGATTAATATATAAACTCCAGCAATTTCATCAAGCTGTCTACTAGAAATCGACCGCTCTTTTTAGTCAAAAAAATTTGAGCTGAAACGGAATGCCAAGGATTTTTCACTTCACCACAGTCCGTTAGGTGAAAAAATGGCTCTTTTAGACGATTAGACCACTTTGTATCGATTGAAATCAAACGAAATGTCAAAAAGGAATTTTTTGCGGGGTTTTTCGGTTGAGAAATATTTTTCTCGAAATTATTTTATTTCTTTTGTCAATTGTGACATTTCGTTTGGACGAAACTTAAAAGTGGGTGGGAAACATTTTTTTTTTATTTCGGGTTGCCGTGCAGTACAGCTCTACTGTACCAATAACAACGAAAAAAATTAATGGTGACATTCTACATGCTCACTAATAATTATTTTACTGTTTGCAACTCTGCCGCCTTTGTTTTCGCTGCGGGACATAAAAAAAAATTCTTTGACATTTCGTTTTACACGCCGTCAAAAGCGCAATTCAAAAGTAGCTGTTATGACCCTTCAAACTTGGTGCAAATCATTTGTTTTTGTTGTAGGAGAGTTTGTTATACACAGGTCTTACTGTAATCCCTTCAATTTCAGTGCTATCTCTGACCAATACCTCGGCCTGATCACAACTCTAACCAAAGACGTACACAATGTCACTCCGTTTGTGGCGTTAGAAGCCATTGATCTCTATGAGCGCTTTAAAAACGAGTTCGTCAACACATACGAATACGATTTGTATACTGTAAGTCCATCGTATCGCTGGCAACATAATTTTTTTTAGAAATACTTTGGCCACTTCTTGGTCGACCTTTATTCTGAACAATTGTGGGATGACAAAAGCGTTCGTAATGGGTATGCTAGAGCTCTGAAAGGTTGTTAACGCCGTTTTCAGTTTCTATTCCAAGTCCCTACTTTATAATCTCGTTGTGGAAGACCTTGCAAATGCCAGAAACAAGGCCTTGGAGAAGTTCGGGCAATTCCGAAGGGCTTGTAGCGACGGTGATATTGAGACTTGTAATACGTAAGTTTATGCAAAGAAAAAACATTGGGGGGACATCTATGGCGTTGATGAAATCTGAAAAATTTTTATGAGTTGACATACGAACACAAAGATTCAACAAGGCAAAAAATAAAAAGATGATATAATATAATAATATAGACTTTATCATATAGGCACAGGGGTGTAACTAGGGGGGACATGGGGGTACCAAAAAATGAAAAAGTGATAGGGGGTTGGGGAAGTAAGGTAACTTTTTTACATTTACCTGTGGTCTAAAAAAATGTAGGCAATTTTTTTCTTTGTGGAGTTTATCCATAAAAAAAGTTTCAGCGTTATTTCAGCGGCATAGTTCAAAACTTTTGCAAAAAATCGATTTTTTAGCGCAAAATTGGCAGAGCTACAGACAAAAAGTGTTTTCTCTCTGACCGCTCTCCGCGTTTTGTGCGCTCTCTCGCCGGCAAAGGCCGTTGAACATCTCGGCTGCGCCGTTAAAGCGAGAGCTAATATTTTCGAGAATTGATATGGGGAGTAGGCCCAGTTGTGTGCTAAATTAAGAGAAAATGTGACCCTCGCACTTGGTGACTCCTGCTGACAACTATGATGTAATATATAGATCGTTATCAACATGACATATGTACATATGTTTATTTATGGTAACCTCTGAAATTGTTGTGCTCAATTTTAGCCTTCCTGCGGACACTCGCAGAGCTGTTTATTGCGCTGGAGCGGTTCAAGGCAACGCCGAGGATGTCAGCTTCTTGAAGGAGTATTTGCAAAGACACGACGAAGTAAAAGATACCCTGTTCTATTTCGAATACGAATACGCTGACATTAACATTGGATTGGCTTGTTTGAATCCACATGGACTTGCAGGGTAAGCCTTACAGTATTGGCTTATTAAAATCATTTTTAGATTCCTCGACGAAGCCGTTGAGAATAGCTACACAAAGTTTTTTGAAGCTCTCTTGGAAAACAAACGCGATTATGTTGCAAGATCTGTTGAAAAGTTTTTGAGTCACGTTGATTTGGTCGATAAATTCGATGAAAAACCGGAAATTTTCGAGAAAGTGCTGGCTATTTTAACAAAGAATTACACGAATGGACGAAGGTTGTATCAACTTCATGGAATCAACGAGTTGAAGCATAATATGGCGCTATTCAAGGTGTTGGCCAAAGCCGAAATGAAGATAAGAGATGTGAGAAAGGCGGAGGATGACAAAGAGAATATTAGAGATGAGGTAAAGATGCTTTAAAGGGCCAAAACAACTACTTTGGAATCACGCTTTTTACGGCGTTGAAAGGAAATGTCAAAAAAGTTTCAAAGTTTCTTTATCTGCTGTATTAATAACAACGGAAAAAATTATGGTGACATTCTACATGTTTACTAGTCATAATTTTACTGTTTGTACTTCTGCCGCCTTTGTTATCGCTGCAGGACATAAAAAAACTTTTTTGACATTTTGTTTCACACGCTGTAAAAAGCGCAATTCAAAAGTAGTTGTTCTGGCCGTTTAAAAAAAAATTTAGGCTACAGTGAAGTGATCGAAGCGCAACCCTCAGATTTTGACGAAAAATGGCGCAAACTTAGATTATTTTTTAAAAAATATATATATGCGACGCTCCTAATTCGCGTTTTGCAGAAAAGATAGAAATTTTTAAGTCAATGGTTGGCAAAAATGCGACATTTTTTTGAGAATTCTGACGTGAAATGTTTCATGCTTATTTGTACCGTAGAGGGTAACGCTTCCACAAAAAATTATTTTAATCTACACTCTACAGGCAAAGCTACGGTTAAAAAGCGTTTTTTCTCTCTGACCGCTCCCCGCGTTTCACGTGCTCTCTCGGCCGCAAAGATTGTTGAATATCACGGCTGCCCCGGCAAAGCGCGAGCTAAAAGTTTCAACAATTGATATGTGGTCCATACCCAAAGCGTGTGCAAAATTTAAAGAATATCTGAGCGTCGCACTGTGAGTACTTTCCATGTCTTACAAGTCGGGACGTCCCACTTTGAGCACTTTGTTAGCAGACGCTTTATGTTAAGCTTTGATTGCCCTACAACTAGTGACGTTTCAGGTCCTTCGCTACATCTACAACAAGTACGTACCGATTGGAAAGTTGGTCTGGTCAAAGCGACTCCCTCAATACGACTACGAAGACCTCCATTACACCTTGAACATTGAACCGGACTACTCAACCCAACCCATCAGCACTTACAACGGGGAGGTCACAGTACGTTCTGCACATAATTTTGCATGTTTTGCTATAATTCTTTGGTATCTAGTACAACTTTTAGATTGCATTTACTGGAACCAAAAACGAGAAGACCTTTCATATCAACTCTCATCGTCATGTCATCAAGCAATTGACATTCTTGATCAACAATCTGCCACAAACAACAAAGGTTTCAAGAGATTATGAGAATGGAATTGTCACGATTACAGCTCGGAATTCAGTGCAGAAATACGACAAAGTGATGATACGAATTGAATACACTGGATACATTTTCGACGAACCAAAGGGATTCTTTTATCAAAGGAATGAAAATGAGAAAAGGTCGAATAGGTAAACTTAAACGCTTTGGAATTTAATTTAGAGGCTCCATGTTCTACTAGTCCGTTTGTAAAGGCGCTGGAGAGATTTTGGCGACATGCACTGTGCAAAAACACAAGTCCCTTTTGCACTGTGCAATTTCTTGCTTTTTGCACCGTGCAATAGGCTTTTTTTGGCTGTCGCACGCACCCTGACTTTTTTGCACTCTAGCGACTTCCTGGAAGATAGTAGGTATAATAATTGAAATTTACAGTCGGAATTTTGGTTGCCACGGCGCCCAAAGCCTTCAATTTTAACAAATTTTAGGAGAGGCGGTTGAAGTGCGACGCTCAGATCTTGACAATACATTGAGACAAATTTAGATTAATGTGTTCCAAGATGTATGCCAAACTCCTAGGTAGCGTTTTGCAGAAACGAAAAAGATTTTTAGGTCTAAATCTATTAAAAATGTAAAAATGTTTTACAAATTTTCGTCCGGAAAGTCGCTGGGGTGATTTTTGGCGTCTGCACTGCGCAAGAAAAGTGAGAGCAACAACCCAAAAAAGCGTATTGCACGGTGCAAAGCGAACTTTTATTTTCGCACAAATTTTTCGACATTTTGCTGCGACAAGGTCCAGTTATTTTTGTTACAGACTGATAATATGTGGCCATGGCCCGACGTCTCCAAAATTTAAAAAAAATTTGAACACTTCTACATATTGTTAAAATATTATTTTGTATTTACTTTTTATCAGTGGTGTTTTAGGCACTTATCTATCCCATTTCCAGGTTCTTCCTCTCCACATGGTTCCCGAAAGGTCCTGCGGCTCGCTCATTCGCCCCTTGTCTGGACGAACCCAATTACAAGGCTACTTGGGACGTCGCCGTAACTCATCCCTCCGAATTGGTCGCCCTTTCCAACGGAGCACCCAAATCCACCATCTACCTGGGCAACAACTTGGTCAAGACCACCTTCAAGACTTCCCCCGAGATTTCCAGCTACCTTTTGGGCGTTACAATCGGGCCATATGCTGCGATTCAAAAGTCAACCGACGATGGAGTTGAGGTCAAAGTTTGGGCTGAGGTTGGGCTAGAGAAATACGGATATGTGGCGCTGAATGCCACTGTCAGCACCTTGAACTACCTTGGGGAATATCTTGGGCTGTCGTACAAGGAATTCAATGACAAGTTAGATGTTGTACTGAACCCTGAATGGAATGGATTTGGGACGGAGAATTTTGGTGTTATCATTGGCAACGCCAATGTGCTGTTGTATAAAGAGACGGTTCATGATTTGGCGCACAAAAGAAACGCTTTTAAGAAGGCGGCTCATGAGGTGGCTCATCAGGTGAGGAGTTCAAAAATCGGTTGTCTTTGAGTTGTACTGTTTCCATAAAGTGCGGCTTTTGATCGCTAAGCGGAAAAATGCATCTTGCACAGTGCATTTCTTTTTTTTGCAAGTTTTCCATAAAATGCGTAGACTTTTTCCCCCTTTTATTGCCTCCGCACAGTGCATTTTGCTTTTTCTTCTATTTGTCGCTCACGCACAGTGCATTTTGCTCTTTTTCGCACAGTGCAAACTTCAAAAACGGTTGTACTGTGCGAACGCTTCATCTTCGCACGGTGCGGTCGGCGACGCGAAGTGCCTTTGCGCGACAAACATTCGGGCGAGCTGCGAAAAATTGATTTCGCTTTTCAAAGCAATTCATTTTGCGCTGTGCAAGATCGCATCGCGCCGTGAATCTTACTCGTCGCCGCGGGACAATTGCTTCGCGCGATGGCGCACTGTGCAGACATGCCAAGACTTTTTGGCCTTCCTAGTGGTCTTTGTGATGTAGTCTTGTTATCAACGCAATTTTTGTGCTTTCCAGTGGTTCGGGAACACCGTATCCTTCAAATTCTTTAATTACGGATTCCTCAGCGAAGGATTTGCGAGTTTCTTTGAAACCGAAGTCGTAAACAGTGTGCTGAGTCTTGGTGAAGCTGAAACCGTTCATAATTTGGAAGCGGGACTCCATCTCGACGAGAATCCCGAACATTTGGATACAGTAAATCACTGCTGACAATAAAGTTTATGATACGTTGGACTGGACGAAACAACAGATCTATACAAAGGCAGGTTAACATGCAAAATGCTCTAGATGGATTGTAAATTCAGGCTCAAGGTGTATTACATTCACTGAAGTCGGTGGTTGGCAAAAATGTCTTTAAAGAAGCCTTGCAAAGGTATATAAGGAAGTTCAAAGGTGCTAATGTGGATGATCAGGATTTGTGGGGCGTTTTTCAGGAGGTAAGAAGGGCTTTAGTGGGTTTATCACAAAGGGTCCTTCAACGAAAATGTGAAGCGATTACATTATTCCACATTTTTTGAAATATTAAAGGGACAGTACAGCTACTTTTGAATCGCACTTTACACGGCGTGGAAACGATATGTCAAAAAAGTTTCTTCGTCTACTCTACCAATAACAACGGAAAAAATAATGGTGACATAATACATGCATACTCATAGTTATTGTACTGTTGGAAACTCTGCCGCCTTTGTTTTCCCTGCAGGACATAAAAAAAACATTTTTGAAATTTCGATCCGACGCCGTAAAAAGCGCAATTCAAAAGTAGCTGTTCTGGCCTTTTGACTTGCTCTGTGACTATTTAAACTGTAAATAATTTGAACACGTCTCCTTAAAGGGCTAGTACAGCTTCTTTTGAGTCGCACTCCTTACGGCTTGTGAAACGAAATGTCAAAGTTTTTTATGTCCTCCCGCAATAACAAAGTCGAGGAGATTGCAAACAATAAAAAAAACTATGAGTAAGCATTTAGAATGTCACCATTGTTTTTTTGCGTCCTGCAGCAAAAACAACGGCGGCAGAGTTGCAAACAGTAAAATAATTGTCGGTAAACATGTAGAATGTCACCATTAATTTTTCCGTGGTTATGGGTACAATAGACAAAGAAATTTTTTGGACATTTTGTTTCACACGTCGTAAAAAGCGCGATTCAAAAGTAGCTGTAGTGGCCTTTGAAAAGTTTTGTTCATTCTTTTTAATGTACTATTTCTTCAATCGAAAGAAAATGTTTAGCTTGCCGGTGCCAACAACATTAGAGACTGGAATAACCAGCCTTTATCCATCAAAAAGTTTATGGATCCTTACACTCGCCAAGTTTCCTATCCGATAACTCTCCTCCAACTAGAAGGAAATACCGCTACAGTAGTGGACACGGTCAACCTTCACAACGAAACCGATCTTCCTCCATCTGACTTTGCTTACACATGGCATACACCCATTATATCAGCCAAAGGAGCGGTGAATTGGGCTGAAGTTGGTTCAAAAGTGGACGATTACGAGCTAGTGGGCTATCAAAGTTATACTAGAGTCATCTACGAGGGTATTGGAGCGTCAGGACTTGACCAACTCTACAGCATTGGGAGCGACATCCAACGGGCCAAACTGATCTCGGATTACTTTAATTTGTTCAAGTAAGAACATTTCTATCGCCATGGGGTCATGTATATATGCGTCTTGAATTTTATTTGCAATTACTGTGGAATGTACGTTCAACAAGCTCCGCTAAAACGAAGCCTTTTCGCAACAAGACAATTTTACAAGGCCCAAGAGTCTGTTTTTGTTGTAAAACGGAATGAGTAATAGTTGAGCATGATCAATTAGACTTTAAATACATCCTCAGCAGTTTACAACTACATCTTTTTTGTTTTAGGCACAAGAAAGGACAAAAAATTATGTGATATTTTGTGTATTATATATTTTCCCATTGAAAAACCCCCAAAAAAATTTTGTCGTGACATTTTGTTGGATACTGTAGCAAGACACAGGGGCGTAGCTGAAAAGTCGCACGTCAAATTGAGAAGATAAATCTTTAAATTGGCTTTTCCTCCTAAGATTTATCGGAAAAATGATTTTAAAACTTTCCCGCTAGGTATTACCGGTCAAAACAAATCTGAAAAGAATCCATATAGCTTGGTAAACTTTGTCAAAAAAGACCTGGTTTTTACCCAATTAGACAAGAAGTCGGTCAAAAAACATTTCTCGGACCCCATATTTGTGACGAAATGCCAACTTGAACAGTTCCCTCCTCTTGCTTTTTCAATTTGACCTGAGTCGGTCTGGGGTGAGAGGTTTTTGAAACCACAGGTAGCTACCGCAAAAATTTACCTTTATACCCCCTTATCCCTTTTCTTCTTTTTTTCGTTGACTCCTGGGGGGGGGGGGTAACACCATTTACCCCTTCTCCTCCCCCTAGCTATGCCCCCAGACATGGTAACCCGGCCGGGCTTTGGAAATTTTGAAAACAGCCCGGGCCGGGCCTACCTTTTACCGGGCCGGGCTTTGAGCTCGATGTTTTTTTTGGGCCGAGGCTTCGGGCCCAAGATTTTGAATTTCGGCCCGAAGCCCGGTTCCGATTTTTTGGTCCCGCCACAAAAAATATGAACACGGCTCTACTCCGGAATTATATTCTAATTGAATTTATGTTCATTCCGATAATTTCGACATTGAATTATGCCTTTCAGATCCCCCAGATTCAGCGAACGAGTTGGACTCGAAAATCTTTTGAGTCTTCTGAAGAATCTGAAGACCGAAGAATCCCCTCTTGTCTGGAGTCATGGTGCAGAAGCGATCAAGTACGTCTTGGAGAAGTCGAAGGTCGATAAGACCCGCCTTGAACTGGCAAAGACGTTCGTTGGCAGTCTAATCAATGGACGGACTGGCACAAAGGATGCGGGCCAGTGGAAGAAACGGTAGGCAAAGGAACAATCGATATACCCATATACTGGTCCGTCCGGAAAGTCGCTGGAGTGATGTTTGATGTTTGCACTGTGCAAAAAATTTGGATGCGAGCGACAGCCAAAAAAAGCCGATTGCACGGTGCAAAAAGCAAGAAATTGCACAGTGCAAACAAAACTTTTGTTTTCGCACAGTGCATGTCGCGGTAATAACTACAGCGACTTTTCCGGACTAGTACAGTGTCCAAAAGACATCCTGAAGAGGCCAAACAAAATCTGAAGCAACTATGCTCAATAAACCCTGACCTCTCATTCTAAATATTCCGAGCTTTTTCACTGTATCTTTTCATCCTCCCCCGCATTCTCTAATCCAATCCTTTCATCTGCGTATCAAGACCAAAACCTCGTACATCCCCATCAAAGAGCATTTGGGGCCTCTCGAAAAACGCCTTGTTTTCCTGCCCTCGAGGCAAATTTGGTTTAGCAGGAAATTTCATAATTACGAATTTCTCCAATAATTATTGATGCGTAATGTCACAGCCAAAATTTATCCTAAAACAGAATAAGAGCGTATCTTCTTGTATATAGACCCTTTCACAGGGCGATATAGAAGCTATGCTTAGTATTAGACCCGTCCGGAAAGTCGCTGGGGTGATTTTTGGTGTTTGCACTGTGCAAAAAAATTAGGGTGCGAGCGACAGCCGAAAAAAGTTTATTGCACGGTGCAAAGTGAACTTTTGTTTTTGCACAGTGCATGTCGCCAAAATCACTTCAGCGACTTTACGGACGGACTACGTAATAATATACTTCAGCGGTTTGCAAATCTCATACATTCTCTAATAGAATCTTATTAATATACGTTCAGCGGTTTGCAAATCTCATACAGTCTCAGCGTAGAACAGAACCTTACTATAACAATATATTTCAATGGCTTAAGTCCATCTAAAGACAAAAACAGGACTCCCCACAACAAAACCTTGCTATAACAAATATTTAATTTTGACTCCTTGTAATTCGCTGTAGGCTGGAGACTGTGCAGACATATCTTCCCAAAATTTTGCGTTTGAATGTGTAAAACCTTGAGCAAATCGCCTGTTTATCAAATTTCTTCCAGGTTACCTCACATCCTCAACGTTCTTGCGGTCCGCGTCAACGACGCGTCCTTCAAAAAGTCGGCCCAACAGGAATTCGAAAAGTTTGTGACCAAATGCCTGCATAACGTTGAGAACGTTCTGGATTGCGAACAAACCCATCCCGAACACCGCGTTGCCGTTTTTGCATCGGGCTTTGGGTGAGGCGGAAAACATCAAGGAGTTGCAGAGTCTTCGCGACTTCGCTGCAGGGCTGAAAAACAAAGTTTTTGCGAGAAAACTGAAGCAGTCGCTGGCTGACGCCGTGGCGCACAGTCTTTTGTCAACGAACAATTTATTCTTTGTCAGGTAAGGGTGGTTTTTGGGGAAAGTCACATCTACCATGAGAAGTATCCCGAGTGCGACGCTCAGATTTCCGTTAAATTTGGCACACAAGGCGGATATAGGCCACATAGCAATTCTTGAAAATTTTAGCTTGCGCTCTGCAGGCGCAGCCGAGATATTCAACGATCTTTGTGGCCGAGAGAGTACGCGAAACGCGGAGAGCAGACACAGAGGAAAACACTTTTTGGCCATAACTTTGCCAGTTTTGTGCGAAAAAATTAATTTTTTGTGAAAACATTACCATCTATGGTACAAATAGGCGTGAAACTTTTCATAGCAAAATTCGCAAAGAAATTTCACATTTTTGCCAATTTTTGATCTAAAAATCTCGGTCGGTTTTGCAAAACGCGATCTAAGAGTTTTGCGTATGTCTTCGAAAAAATAATGCTAAATTTGTCCCAAGTTTTGTCAAAATCAGAGCGTCGCACTTCCCCTGTAAACACAGTCAAAACTCTGTACAACGAATCATAACAAGCTTTGAAATTGTTTGTTATAGCGAGGTTTTGTTGTCCAGAGTTTTTTTGCCTAAAGTTCCCGACTGTGTCGCTACATTTGACTCTACCGTAATCAAATACTGTTTCAGAACTGCGATGGGTCTGATAAACGATCAAGAAGAAGACGTTGCCCGGTTCTTCGAGACCAAATCATCGTTTGATGATACTCAAAATGAACTGAGAAAATGGATCGGTGATCATGGAAGCAGATTCTTGAACTCACCGCATTTCAAGAACATCCTCAAAGCGCTGGTCAAGGACTGGGCTTCCAAAGAGAAATTGGAACAGGTAAGTGGTGCAGATATGTTTAGGGAAGCAAGCGTAAGGTAAAATAAGGGATTTAAAAACGAGATTTCTTGTTTGCAAATATATTCTCAAGTCCTTGAAGTGCAACGCTAGGATTGTGATGAGCTTTAGCTCAAAGTTAGATGAAATTTTTCGTAGACATATGCACGTCTAGCTCGCGCTTTGCAGAAAAAACCGAGATTTTTGGCTCGAAACTTGGCAGAAAATGTGATGAAATGTTTCATACTTGTTTCTATTGTAGAGGGTAATGTTTCGACAGGAAATTCAATTTTTCCGCTCAAAATTGGCAATAATATGAGCAAAAAGTGTTTTTTCTGCCCTGTCTCCACATTTCGCGTACTCTCTCGGCCGCAAAGATTGTTGAATATTTCGGCTGCGCCTGCAAAGTGCGAGCTTAAATTTTTAGACAAATAATATCAGGCCTTGGGTCGACACACATAGAAGATTTGAAGAAAATCCGACTGTCGCAGATTTCACACTGATTTTTACAATCTGATCGACTTTTTGACCGCAAGAAGCGAGAAAAAATGGTGGTTTTGTCGTTTGAAAAGCCACCGTCGCAATAGTACCGCCTGTAAAGTCGTTGGAGTGATTTCCGCGACATGCACCGTGCAACAACAAGAGTTTCCTTTGCACCGTGCAATTTCTTGCTTCTTGCACCGTGCAATAGGCTTTTTTCGGCTGTGGCTCGCACCCTGACTATTCTAACGCAGTGCCCGTCGTCAAAATTACTCCAACGACTTCTCAAATGGACTAGCATCAGGTCCATTTATAGGGTATACAAAAAAATCAAAACTGCACGGTGCAAAAACAAAGGTTTCCTTTGCACTGTGCAATTTCTTGTTTTTTGCACCGTGCAATACGCTTTTTTCGGCTTTGGCTTGCACCACGCCTTTTTTTGCACAGTACATGTCGTGGAAATCACTCCAACGACTTTCCAGATGAACTAGCATTTAAGAATTCTTGATAATTCTATAATTCACTTTGAGAATGTTTTAAGTTTAAGATGACATAAATGCCGATTCTCTGTCATTTTCAGTTTGACAACATCCGCTGGCCCACTCAAACGGATCCAAATCTTCTGCAAGCAGCCCGTTCCGCCATTCTGAAGAACATAAAATGGGAAGAGGATTATGGCGCTAAACTCTCGGCGTGGCTCACATCGTATTCCATTAAAATTCATCGTCTCAAACCATTTTAATACCATTTTCATAAAGTGCATGGAGATTTTGTCGCTTTCCCCACCGCAGGGGTGTAGCTAGAGGGGGGGGGGGGGGGGGGGGGACAGAGGAAAAGGGGTAAAGGGGAGTAAGGTAAATTTTTGCGGCGCGTTAGCTACCTGTGATCCCAAAAGCTCCCTTCTTCTTTTTGCACGGTGCGCGAGCTATTTTGAAGCATTTCGCACTGTGCAAACCGCAAAAAATGCTGTTTGCACTGTGCGGACGCCGACTCAGCAATGCGCGTCAAATTGAGAAGGGAACTCTTCAAATTTAACGGAAAATTATTTTAAAATTTTCCCGCTAGGTATTACCGGTCAAAACAAATCTGAAAAGAATCCATATAGCTTCAAAATGATAAAATTTGTCAAAAAAGAGCTGGATTTTAACAAATTCGACAAGAAATCGGTCAAAAAACATTTCTCGGATCCAATATTTGTGACGAAATGCCAACTTCAACAGAACTCCTCTTGCTTTTTCGCTTTGACGTGCGTCGCTGCGTCGGCGCCAGGGGTTTTGCACAGTGCAAACAGCTTTTTTGAGGTTTGCACTGTGCAAAAGGAATGAAAATGCACTGTGCGGTGAGGACAAGCGTGGGAAAAGTGCAAATTGCACAATTAATGCGACAAATATCCATGCACTTTACGAAAATGCCAATCGTACATATGTAGCGATCAAAAATAAATATTTATTGTAAAACCAAATGAGAATACAATTCTGGTAATGGAGCGGATAAATCTCGGAAAAAATGACACGAAATGTACAGAAAGAGGAGCACAGCGTTGCGGCGCGATCAATACACTCTCCGCACCAGCCGACTCAACGGTCCCAACGGCGACGTCACGTACGGAATGATGTCATCGTCTTTTAGTGCGCAACTGAAAATTTGAAATTTAAATTTGAGCGAAAAAGTTTTGGGGTTCGAAGGGTACAGACTGGTCGATTAAAGCAAACGAAAAAGTTAATTTTATAAAGCGAAAGAAAGGCAAATTTGTTTAGCGCTAAGTCATGTTAAAGTGCATTGGGATTGCTTTTAAAAAATGGGGAAAAAAGCAAAAAAATCGAAAAATTACGTAAAATAAAAGAGAATTTTGATGAAATCTTATTTAAAGGACCAACTTTTGAATTGCGCTTTTTACGGCCTATGAAACGAAATGTCAAAAAAAAGTTTTTTTTATGTCCTACAGCGAAAACAAAGTCGGCAGAGTTGCAAACAGTAAAATAATTACTAGTAAGCATATAGAATGTCACCATTGTTTTTTCCCGCTTTTATCGGTATTGTAGACGAAGAAACTTTTTTGGACATTTCGTTTCTACGCCGTAAAAAGCGCGGTTCAAAAGTAGCTGTACTGTCCCTTTAAAAAAGCTGTACTTTCCTTTAATCTCAAAATCTCATACAAGTCCATCCGGAAAGTCGTTAGAGTGGTTTTAGACGTTTGCACTGTGCAAAAAAGTCAAGTTGCAAGCGACAGCCAATGAAAGCCTATTGCACGGTGAAAAAAGCAAGAAATTGCACAGTGCAAAGTAAAAATTTGTTTTTTTTTTACAGTGCATGTCGCGGAAATCACTCCAGATACTCTATGGACGGACTAGTACAGTGCGTAGCCTTTTTTGCTTTTCATCGCCGGCGCACAGTGCATTTCGCTGTTTTTCGCACAGTGCAAACTTGAAAAGCGGTCTGCACTGTGCAAACGAACGCAGCGGCGCAGTTGAAAGAAGATTGACGCACAGTGCGAAAAATTGCGCAAAAGGTTGAATCATTGTGCAAAATGGGGGGTTTTAGCCTACCGATCAAAAGTCTACGCACTTTATGCAATCACTAGTAGTCATCTCTCAAACTCACCCATACGTAAACGTTCCATACGTTGCCTGCCGATTGACGGGCACGTCGAACCCGCCTTTCTCCTCGCCACCATCGAACAAGCACGCTGTGACCTTCAAAAAACCGTCCTCGCACGACTTCTTCAGATCCGCAATGTCCTTCGGCACTATCACCTCTTCTCCATCCGCACATTCCTGTTGTGTGGAGAGGTGGAAGAGGGCGGCAATTGCGAGGCAGAATAACAATAAACTTGACATGTCTGTGGTTATGTGCGGCTGGAAATAGATGGACGTCAAGTTTGAGGAATTTGGGAGGGGATGGAGCGCGAAAAAATGAAAAAATTGGAAAAATACGGCAGGCAGATTGTTATAGAAATTTAAAATATATAAAAATACAACTACTATATTTGATATACACTGTGGAAAAGGGAACAGGGAAAAAATGCCAAAGTATCGGTAATTTTTGATCCAAAAATCTTCGAAATTTCTTAAAAAATCAAACTCATTACCTCTAATTGTCTTTGCAAAACCGCGGTCAAAATTTGCATAAAATTTTTGCAAAATTGAAAAAATGTATTTTGAGCCATCCTACAACAAAAATATGTAAGATTTTTCAATAAAAAAAACTGTAATGTTGCGTCAAAGCTCGATTAATGCAACAAACCACTAATTTGTCATCTATCCCATTCTTTAACTCGCAACAATCTCAAATATCAAACTCTCACACCACAAAAGACTTGGAACAAAGGCAAAATACGATCATCTTCCCACAAACCCTACATAAAAGCAAGATAAAGTGCTCAAGTGTAATATGTGGAACGTTAAAAAGGGCTGAAATTTTTGATCGCTTCCTTGAACTCTACTAGGCGGGCCACAAAGTTCTGACATGTCCGCAGAGTGCGCTGTCGCGCAAATTTGCCGCCCAGCGACGAGTAAAATTCAGGGTCCGCTGCGACCACGCACTGTGCGAAATGCATTGTTTTTGACACGGGCAACAATGCACAGTGCGTTTTTTCGCACCCCGCTGCTTTGCGACGTCGAACGCACCGTGCAAAAACATATCCAGACGTTTTGGCCCGCCTAGTGGAATATATACCTATGCTAAGACCCGCACCATCTCACGTGCCGCCACTTCTCGAAATAAATCACGCTTCTACACTTGGACATCATTTATTACACTGCAAACTTTAGAGTTTAACCCCATAAAAAAACTACGCTTTCCAAGGACCCGAAGCTCCGCCCATTCTGGTCAATAGAATCCGAAAAAAGAGAAACCACGCTGCCGTCGAAAGTACAACATAAAACTTGAGCCAAATCTAATTTTGAAGACCACATGTTCGTCTTGTCTTCAATTTGCCGCGTGAGGTACAGCATAAAAAATAAAAATTATTTGATGACATGTTAAATGGCGACACTCCCTTATTTACTTATGCTAATGTGTTGTATCAGACTTTTAACTCCCACTCAAAAATTTGAAATGGCAATAGAAATCTGTAAAAGTCAAAGTCATAGCCGTTTCTTTTGCATATGACCTTTGGGCCGCTTGATCAAAAATTTTGATGTTATGTGCTATACTATGTAGTCCGCCTGAGAAGTCGCTGGAGTGATATTGGCAGTACGACTGCTTTGAATTGCGCTTTTTACGGCGTGAGAAATGAAATGTCCAAACGGTTTCTTCGTCTACTGTACCAATAACAACAGAAAAAAATAATTGTGACATTCTACATGCTTACTAATAATTATTTTACTGTTTGCAGCTCTGCCGCCGTAGTTTTCATTGCAGGACACGACATGCACTGTGAGAAAACAAAAGTTTGCTTTGCACTGTGCAATCTCCCGCTTTTTGCACCGTGCAAACGGCTATCGCTCGCTGTGCTGTCCCTTCCATCTCTGATTTCTTGGACTCGGTGAAAAGGGATGAAATTTTCGACCGATATAACTTGTTCCCTGACAGCATTTATCAAGTAGAAAAAACTGATTTCTACCAAGTTGTGCACGCTCTTTCAGAATATCATGGTCTGATTGGCGGATGCAACAATTTGTTGAGACCATTTACTGGTCAGCTGTTCTCTCTCTTAAAGGAACAGTACCGCAACTTCTAAATTGCGCTTTTTACGACGTAGAAACAAAATTTCCAAAATGTTTCTTGGTCTTGGGGTACCAAAAACAACGGAAAAAATAATGGTGACATACTACATGATTACTAATAGTTATTTTACTGTTTGCAACTCTGCCGTTTTCGCTGCAAAACATAAAAATTTCTTTGACATTTCGTTTCACACGCCGTTAAACGCGCAATTCAAAAATAGCTGTTCTGGCCTTTTGACAAATATGCTCTAAATTTGAGTCAACTTTTTTGCAAGACTGTTTGCTCTGCGTCAAACATCACACCCCGTCTGTTAGCAGTAGGATTATGTTGTTATACTGCACAAGAAGGAACGTACCAACTTGCAAGGGAAATGTAATGAACGAAAACACGCCCATTGCCAAAAATAAACCGAAAATTTAACAAAGTATTTACTGAGGGTCAAAGATTACCAAAAAAGTCGCATTATGGACAATTTGAGCGCTCTTGTAAATGATGTGAACGCGGAAAGCACAAAGAACGAATGTACGGAAGGTTGGCGTTTTAGGAGTGCACATGGACACAAAAAGGCGACAAACGGTGCTGTGGAAAACTGTGGTAAAGTACAAGGCGTGCAACGCAATATGAAATACGAGGCATGGGGATTTCAGAAGAGAAGTGCTCAAAGTCCCACATTGGAATTTTCTCAAAATTTTGAACGTATGTTGCGCCTGGATCACATATTCCGGTCAACGAACAATTTATTTTTTTGTCAGGTAAGGGTGGTTTTTGCGGAAGGTCACATCTACCATTGGAAGTAGCCCAAGTGCGACGCTCAGATTTCGTTTAAATTTGGCACACAAGGCGGATATAGCCCACATATCAATTCTTGAAAATTTTAGCTAGCGCTTTGCAGGCACAGCCGAGATATTCAACGATTTGTGCGGCGGAAAGAGTACGAAAAAGGTGGAGAGCGGATAGAGAAAATAACGCACATTAGTAAATAATCCTGCAATTTTAAATGCAAAAAAATGGTACTATGTAGTGTTTCTATTAAGTGCGTTGACTTTTTCCCTTTTTTATCGCCAACGCACAGTGCATTTTTCCTTTGTTCTCCTATTTGTCGCTTACGCACAGTGCATTTTGCTGTTTTTCGCACAGTGCAAACATGAAAAGCGGTCTGCACTGTGCGAGTGTAGCGCAGTTAAAAGAACATACGTCGTGGCGATTGCACGATTCGAAAACTTGCGCAAAAAAGTGAAATGCCTTGTGCAAAATGCATTTTTTTTTGCTTAGCGATCTAAAGTCTACTCAGTTTATGGAAATAAATAGCTACTGTCCAAAAAATTTTGATGGTTACCGCACAAAGCGCTCCTTGGGATCTCGCATATGTCTTAGAAAATCTTAATGTAATTTTAGGCCAGCTTTCATCCAATTCTAGACATAGCGTCCGGGCCGGGCCAGTGGAGCTCAACCCGACCCCGGGCCGTTTCAAATTTGCTTTGGCCCGGCATGTAGATATCAACTCGCTCGGCAAATATAACATTACTAAGTTAGAATGAAAAAAAAATTAGTAAAGTGTTGTAAACCTTTTGACAATGATCGTAGATAGTCTGAGTATGATTTCTCTGCCTGTATGATGTGGTTTCAACACTCTATTTTTGTTTGCTACCTCAATTTTTGCTTCCGGACTTGGAATTTTAGTAATTACGGGCCGACTCCAACACCGTGCCAGTAAGGCTGTCTATCCAATTCTGTTTTCCGTCACGCCAATGACTTCCCGTTTATAGTATTCTAGGATCTTCTATCCGAAAATATCTTACAACCGCTCTGTTAAAGGTATGGTCCGAAACATTTACGTCTCTTAATCCTTCCAAAAACGTAGCGCAGGTTAAACCCCTCAACATCATGTGGAACTAGCGTGGAATCAAGGCTCTCTTAAAACGCCGAAAATCATTTTTTACAAACCAATAAACAAACATCTTCAATAACATATTGAATGGAACAAGAATGAGACAATTTTATGTTTTATACACTGACATCCGCATCGTTGTCCGGTCAAGGAGGGTTCAAAACAAGCGCATGCAAATCAAAATTCAAGATGGTTCAAATAAGGGGAGTGATGCGACCTCAGATTTTCTCTAAAGCACCAAAACAACTACATTTGAATTTTGCTTTTACGGTTTGGAAGACGAAATGTCACAAAATTTTATGTCGCCCACGCCCTTAAAAGAAAGTAGAGATAATCTTAAAACTGCTGAGGATGTAACTTGCAATCTATTAGATCATTTCGGACTCTTGCCAATCCCGTACTACGTCGAATGGCAGTAAAAATTTTGTGACATTTCGTCTTCCAAGCCGTAAAAGCGAGATTCAAATGTAGTTGTTTCAGTCTCGCCAGGCATAGGCCACATATCAATTCCTCAAAATTTTTGCTCGCGCTTGGCAGGCGCAGTCGAGATATTCAACAATCTTTGCGGCCGAGCGAACACGCGAAACGCGGAGAGCGGCAGAGAGAAAAACACTTTTTGGTCTTAACTTTGCCAGTTTTTTTGGAAAAAATAAAATTTTTTTGCAGACATTACCCCTTGAGATAGAAATGAGTGTTAAGCTTTTCATGCCAAAATTCTCAAAAAATTAGCATTTTTACCGTTTTTAGACTTTAAAATCTCCGTCGTTTCTGGAGAACGGTCAAAGAGAAAAATGCTTTTTGTGCGGAAAAAATTGATTTTTTTGTGAAAACATTACCATTTAGGGTAGAAATAGCCATAAAGTTTTTCATACTAAAACAATGGTGGCAAAAACAACATTTTTGCTACCTTTCTATCTAAAAATTTGTTTCTGCAAAACGCGAGTTAGAGAGCTCGCATATGTCTTGGGGAAATGTAATCTAAATTTTTGAGAAGTTTCCTCAAAATCTGAGCGCGAGATCGGAGCACTTACTCTGTAAGTTTTATCATATATATTATACTTACAAAGGGGCGTAGCTGGGGGGGGGGGGGGGGGGGGGGGGGGGTAACCCCCAGCATGGGGGGGGAAAAAGGTATTCTCGTCAAGCCTATCTAACCCTCCTCCCCCCCCCCCCCAGCACGACTCCTCAGCTATGCTCTGCATATGCCTTTTATCCATCTAACACAATCCAACCGACCTTAAACTATTCCAAACTTTTCAACATCCTTAAACACCCATGTAAGTTTCAGCCGCATGACACCTTTTGTCTCAGCCAAATGACTTAACCAAGTGCCTTAAGCTTAATGAATGTCGGCAAAACATGGCACCAAATACCAGACAATCCATATGACATACAACGCGTGCTGTACAAAGTTACTGCCGAAAACGTGACCAGAACTTACTGTTTTTCCTGTCGCAAACTGTTTTTATAGACTTTGTGTTATAGAGTTGAAAGTTTATCACAACCGCAAAGTACAGTATTTTTTACCGTCGGTATTCAGTATTTATAAAATAAAATACGGAAAAGAAAAAAAGTGAGAACAGCACAGACGTGTTTCGTATTAAAAAGAATGTAAAAAACCACTTGTCTCCTGCGACGTCAATTGAATAAGATTAAGACAAGGTGAACTGTTGTCGACGGAGATTGTACCGACAAGTCCATTGTAGGCGAATTAAACCAACGACAAAGAAAAGACATAGTGTTACATGTATGATCATTGTTTGTATAAACTGTGAGCCGACTCTTATTAGTTGAAACTCTATTACTATGGCCAAACAATGCAAAAATTCAAGCAAGGTGGCAGGAATACGAAGAGAACCGTCACATGGCGTTTCAGTGTCGCAAAAAAATTGCTAAAGCGACTTTGCGCAATAATGGTAATACTAGTTTGTTTGTAAAGTCGCTGAAATGTTTTATGCGATATGCACTGCGAGAAAACAAAAGTTCACTTTGCACTGTGCGATTTTGTGCTTTTTGCACAGTGCAATCGGCTTTTTTCGGCCGTCGCTCGCATCATAACCTTTTTTGCACAGTGCATGTCGTAAAAATCACTCCAGCGACTTAAAGGACGGCCTCGTAGTCTCGCCGTTGTACAGATCTTTCTGCACACACTGATTGAATTTAAGTCCGCTTCAAAATTCGGTTCTTTTTTACAAGTGGCAATATGGCCCTTAAGGCCTTAATTTTGGGGCTTACCAGGAAAGCACTCCAAAAGCAACGCCGAGATTTTCTTGAATTCTCACACCACGTGAAGCATGGATTACATATTAATTCCTGAGAGTTTTAGCTCGCACTTTAAAGCACAACCGAGATATTCAACGATCTTTGAGGCGAGAGAGTAGGCGTGACGTGGAAAGCGGTGAGAGATAAACGTTTTTTCGGCCGTATCTTTACGGGTTGCGCGAGAAAACTGTTTTTTTTGTGGGAGCATGACGATTCACAGTGGAAATAGGTATGTAATTTTCACGAAAATATTTGCAAAAAAGCGCCGCATTTTTGCCAACTTTTGACTAAAAATGGAAACATTATCTTTTACTGTAGACATAAGCATGAACTTTTAATATCAAAAACTTGCAGCAACGTGTCGCACTTTCGACATCAAATCTCGGTAGTTTCTGCAAAGCGCGAGCTGAGAGTCCGTACGAGAAAAATAAGGTTTCGACCGTTACAATAAACCCCTCCGCTATTTTCTTTTTGTTTGTGTTGCCCTCCCCCTTAAGGGCCAGTTGCTGCGTTTTTGGCGTGTGAAACGAAATGTAAAAAAGTCTAGCCGGGCCGTTCAAATTTCTTTTGCCGGCCTGGTAAATCCGACCCGGTGTGGTTTAGCCGCCACTGTAGTCCAGTAAAACAATCATTCAAACCCATCAAAAAGCTTTTAAAGGGCCAGAACACCTTCTTTCGAATTACACGTTTTACGGCGTGTAAAACGAAATGTCAAAAAAGTTTTT
>VUOU01000013.1:36268-77627 GCA_025436335.1 Bursaphelenchus mucronatus
CCCCCCCCCCCCCCCCCCCCCCCAGCCCGACTCCTCAGCTATGCCTGCATATGCCCTTTTTATCCAATCTAACACAATCCAACCGACCTTAAACTATTCCCAAAGCTTTTCAACATCCTTAAACACCCATGTAAGTTTCAGCCGCATGACACCTTTTGTCTCAGCCAAAATGACTTTAACCAAGATGCCTTAAGCTTAATGAATGTCGGCAAAACATGGCACCGGGAAATACCAGACAATCCATATGACATACAACGCGTGCTGTACAAAGTTACTGCCGAAAACGTGACCAGAACTTACTGTTTTTCCTGTCGCAAACTGTTTTTATAGACTTTGTGTTATAGAGTTGAAAGTTTATCACAAACCGCAAAGTACAGTATTTTTTACCGTCGGTATTCAGTATTTATAAATAAAATACGGAAAAGAAAAAAAGTGAGAACAGCACAGACAGTGTTTCGTATTAAAAAGAATGTAAAAAAACCACTTGTCTCCTGCGACGTCAATTTGAATAAGATTAAGACAAGGTGAACTGTTGTCGACGGAGATTGTACCTACAAGTCCATTGTAGGCGATTTAAACCAACGACAAAGAAAAGACAATAGTGTTTACATGGTTATGATCATTGTTTTGTATAAACTGTGAGCCGGACTCTTATTACTGTTGAAACTCTCATTACTATGGGCCAAACAATGCAAAAATTCAAGGCAAGGTGGCAGGAATACGAAGAGAAACCGTCACATGGCGTTTCAGTGTCGCAAAAAAATTGCTAAAGCGACTTTGCGCAATAATGGTAATACTAGTTTGTTTGTAAAGTCGCTGAAATGTTTTATGCGATATGCACTGCGAGAAAACAAAAGTTCACTTTGCACTGTGCGATTTTGTGCTTTTTGCACAGTGCAATCGGCTTTTTTCGGCCGTCGCTCGCATCATACCCTTTTTTGCACAGTGCATGTCGTAAAAATCACTCCAGCGACTTAAAGGACGGCCTCGTAGTCTAGCCGTTCTACAGATCTTTCTGCACACACTGATTGAGTTTAAGTCCGCTTCAAAATTCGGGTTCTTTGTTTTACAAGTGGCAATATGGCCCTTAAGGCCTTAAATTTTGGGCTTACCAGGAAAGCACTCCAAAAGCAACGCCGAGATTTTCTTGAACTTCTTCACACACGTGAAGCATGGATTACATATTAATTCCTGAGAGTTTTAGCTCGCGCTTTACAAGCACAACCGAGATATTCAACGATCTTTGAGGCCGAGAGAGTAGGCGTGACGTGGAGAGCGGTGAGAGATAAAACGTTTTTTCGGCCGTATCTTTACGGGTTGCGCGCGGAGAAAACTGTTTTTTTGTGGGAGCATGACTATGAACAGTGGAAATAGGTATGTAATTTTTCCCGAAAATATTTGCAAAAAGCGCCGCATTTTTGCCAACTTTTGACTAAAAATGGAAACATTATCTTTTACTGTAGACATAAGCATGAAACTTTTAATATCAAAACTTGCAGCAACGTGTCGCACTTTCGACATCGAAATCTCGGTAGTTTCTGCAAAGCGCGAGCTGAGAGTCCGTACGAGAAAAATAAGGTTTCGACCGTTACAATAAACCCCCTCCGCTATCTTTCTTTTTGTTTGTTGTTGCCCTCCCCCCTTAAAGGGCCAGTTGCGCGTTTTTGGGCGTGTGAAACGAAATGTCAAAAAAGTCTAGCCGGGCCGTTCAAAATTTCTTTTGGCCCGGCCGGGTAGAAATCCGACCCGGTCTGGTTTAGCCCGCCACTGTAGTCCAGTAGAACAATCATTCAAACCCATCAAAAAGCTTCTAAAGGGCCAGAACACCTTCTTTCGAATTACACGTTTTACGGCGTGTAAAACGAAATGTCAAAAAAGTTTTTTAATGTCCTGCAGAGAAAACAAAGGCGGCAGAGTTGCAAACATTAAAATAATTATTAGTAGGCATGTAGAATGTCACTAATATTTTTTTCCGTTGTTATTGGTACAGTAGACGGAGAGGATTTTTTGACACTTTGTTTTACACGCCGTAAAAAGCGCAATTCAAAGGTAGCTGTACCGTCCCTTTAAAGCACAATTAAATGTTTGTATCTGAGAAAACAACCATAGTTGTACCCACAAAATCCGTAGCGCGAAAATGCCATTTCTCCGTATAACCTGGGCACTAAGGCAAAGTATAGTGTTCAAATCCAAACTGTTAACTTTTTTGGGCTACAGTTTAACGAAAAACTACGACTCAAAAGCACTTGACAGCAGACGTCGCGTCAAATGTAGCGACATTGTTCCACGCCGTCATTGTGTTAAACGTCAACAAAACGAACGCGGACATGTTCAAACCGAGGGAGCTATTTGTATATCGTCGAAAAGGGCGGGCGGTATACGAGTCCACGCAACTTATACTGTAGACCGAGCCCTTTTAACAGTGTAATGTCAAAATTTTCAGGTGGTCATGCAATTTGATGACGAAAAGGTGTACGTTGCCTTCCGGGGGGAGCGGGAAATGGCGGGAAAGTAAACGTCAGAAACAATAATATAATAGAAGGACATTGCGATAAGTCTTAGTGCGATATACGCAAACGACGATTCCGACTCTTGTAAAATTTGCTGTCATATATTTCAGTAAAATGTCGTCAACTTAAAAATAAGCTTTCTACGGCAGGGGCGTAGCTAGGGGGGTGGGACCGCAAGGGCCGGCAAAAAAATTGAAAAGGGGTAAGGGGGGAAAGGTAAATTTTGCACCGCAACTTTTTTTTCAAAGGTACTTGCGGTCCAAAAACCTACCCCCCCCCCCCCCCCCCCCCCAGACCGACTCCTCAGCTACGCCCCTGTTCTACGGTATCCCAATTCTCAGTACAATAAACAATAAAACGTAACGGAAATTTTGAGTGGGAGAGATAAATGATGCTTGAAAAGACAAAGTCAATTATGGAGTGTTATGCTATATTGTTATGGTACACATGGCCCTTGTTATGCTATATCAACGACTGGGGCAAGTTTGGAACGAGCCGGGCCGGCCCAAAGTGTACTAGTCTGTCAGAAAAAAAATGAGCACTCTGTCGCATCGAAAGTCGTATCGCCGCTGAGAAAAAAAACTGCTTTTTGTTGTATATATTTAGATCATAAGTCCGTAAAGTCGCTGGAGTAATTTCTAGCGTTTGCACTGTGCGAAAAATGTCAGGGTGCGAGCGACAGCCGAAAAAATCCTATTGCACGGTGCAAAACACATAAACGTGCACAGTGCAAGGTGAACTTTTGTTTTCTTACAGTGCTTGTCGCTGAAATTACTCCAGCGACTTTACGGACGGACTAGTAGACATGGCGTCTTGGGTCTGAGTTCCATCAAACCGTGCCGGGCCGCAGAAGTCATAAAACAAGATAAAGCCATGTCTATGTACAGCTTACCTTGACCCAATGTGAAAAACAATTACCGTTTCGATGAGCAGCTCTACATATACCGTAGTTTACTGTCTGCTCTTATCAAACCTAACCCCGAAAATCGTATCTGAAATCTACTTCCAGTTTTCGTTAACCATTCAATACAAAAGAAAGAGATTTGTATTTATCCCACATATATTATGTATATTTTGATATCACTCTATTCCAAACCTATAGACGCTCAGAACCAGTTCCTTAATGAGGGCTTCTGTCTCGTCTTCAAATACCATTACAGTAATTTTTCAGTTCCAAGAGTTGCGACATACAACCAAGACCAAATTTTTACCTTGGATTTTACGCGGATTATCCAAACGTTTTTTCAATATGTGTACTACAGAGCCGGCCTGTTAGACATGGCCGACCAGAGGTCGGGCCGGCCCGTTCCGGTCAAATTTTGGGTTCAAAAACCATCAATTCTCCGCCGAGAAAAACTGAAGTTTATCTCAACTACAATTTTTTATTATTTACGGAAAAATTGTAGTTTAGTCGGCCAAAAAACAAAGATTTATAAAAACCGAGCTCACAGTGGACGTATTCCAAGTGCGACGAACAGCTTTTGACTGAACTTGGCATAAATTTGGGTAATTTAGTTCGAAGACAATCGGCGCAAAAACTCGTGAGACTTTTTCGCACCGTGCAAGTTGTTTGATTGCACTGTGCGCTTTAATTTTTTCCGCACTGTGCATGTTTTCACTTTTCAGGGTGCAACGCACTGTGCGGAGAACGGTAAACTTTCGCAAGAAATTAGTGCCGCAGAGAGATGGGATCGCTGCAACGTAGGCATTTCCTCCAAATCGACCTGCGACAAAGATAGTCGCGCCGAATTTTGTCGCTGCGACACAGTCTTAGTTTTTGCCGCCCCTTTGGAATGGGGATGCACGGTGAAATTGTGCGTTTTCCAATGAACGGCGATTTCTCTTTTGCGACGGCTACGTGCACAGTGCAGAACAGAAAAAATAAATGCCCGCACGGTGCGAAAAGTCTTACGAATTCTTGCGTCAACTAGTTTGGGTTTTTCAAATCGCGCTTTGCAGAAACAATAGAGATTTTCAGCTCAAAAATTGGCAAAAATGTGAAACTCTTTGGCTAAATTTGGCATGAAAGGTTGCATAGCTATTTATACTGTAGAAAGCAATTTTTTCACAAAAAAATTAATTTTTTCCATGCAAAAAGTGTTTTGTCTCTGACCGCTCTCCGCCTTTCACGTACTCTCTCGGCCGCAAAGGTCGTTGAATATCTTGGCTGCGCCTGCAAAACGCAAGCTAAAACTTTCAGGCGTTGATACGAGAGTCATCCCCGATGTGTGTGCAAAATTTAAAGCCAATCTGTTCGTCGCACGTCAAATTGTGAAGGGAACTCTTCAAATTGGCTTTTCGTCCTAAGATTTATCGGAAAAATTGTTTTAAAATTTTCCCGCTTGGTATTACCGGTCAAAACAAGTTTGAAAAGAATTTGAAGAATGGTAAACTTTGTCAAAGAAGACCTGGTTTTACCAAATTAGACAAGAAATCGGTCAAAAAACATTTCTCGGATCCCATATTTGTGACGAAATGCCAACTTGAACAGTTCCCTCCTCTTGCTTTTTCAATTTGACGTGAGTCGGTCTGGGGGGGGGAGAGGTTTTTTAGCCACAGGTCGACAGGTAGCTTCCGCGAAATTTTACCTTACTACTCGCTTACCCCCTTTTTTGACGTGCGTCGCACTTAACACACTTTCCTTGAAAAATTGGCCGTGAAATACAGTACATTTTTTTTCTTACAATTCGACATGCACTATTATTTCGCTAATGAAATTTTGCACACTTCATTGTTAAAGCTAATTATATTGTATTTAATTAGCGCCGGCTGTTTGTACCCGCTTTTGTTTGTAATTGTGCATGTTTGGAGGTGGATGACAAAAAAAACACGTTCGCACGATAAACTGGTGCAACGGCTATTTTCGGAGGAGGAACTACATTTTTAGAGTGGGAAAAGTTGAGATAATATAAATAAATTAAGGCCGAGCTGGAAAACATTTTGATTGTGAAGAAATCATGACGTCATTTTAAGAATCCCTGCTGAAAAAGAAATAAATTTGCCTACTGACCAACAAGTGATGCTCAAGAAATGCTTTCAATGCAACAATCTTTGCGGCCCAGACAGTACGCTTAACGCGGAGAGCGGTCACAGAGAAAAACATTTTTTGATCGTATTTTTGCCGGTTTCATGCGGAAAAAATTGATTTTTTTGTGGAAACATTGCCTTATACAATAGAAATAGCCATGAAATTTGTGCAACGCTTCGAATTTTTTAAAATTTTGCACAACGGGGATCATATCAATGGCTGAAAATATTAGATCGTGCTTTGCAAGAACAGCCGATATATTCAACAATCTTTGCGGTGGAGAGAGTACGCGAAACGCGGAGGGCGGTCACAGAAAGAAACATGTTTTGATCGTATTTTTGCCAGTTTCATGTGGAAAAATTTGATTTTTGTGGAAACATTGCCCTTTACGGTAGAAATAGCCATGAAATTTTTTGCAGAAAAATTTGCAAAAAAGCGTCCCATCTTTTCCAACTTTTTACTTTAAAATCTCTGTTGTTTCTACAAAGTGCTAGTAAAACTGGAAATGCTGGTCTTTGCTGTGTGAGGGCGTCTACAGTCATCACCATAGATTGTAAAATTTTTTTCAAGCCTTTGTGCTGTGTCATCGAGGAAATTGATTTCCTTAAAAGCATTGGCTAAGGGTACATCTCTAATCCTAATCTTAAAACACTACAACAATGTGAAATATTTGTGCATTATGAAGAGTCATGTTTCTTTCACATAAAAGACGCTTACATTGTGGTCTGTCTGATACAGTAAAACGATCTCTGGCAGCGACGGAGATCGTTTCTAAATGCAGAAAACCTTATTCGTCATCTAAGGCTTTGTTTGTGACAACAAGGAACAAACTTTTGGATTTATATGGACTTCATGTCAAACATTACAACTGATTACACCAAAGGACTTTGCAAAAAACTTGTTCCCGGCTGGGTTTAATCCCCCACACACACCTACAACCCTTAATCAACACGAATCCAAAAGTGTTCCAAAAATATTTGTTCGAATCCCTGAAGGCATGACGAAGTCAGAGATAAGAGAACTAAATCCGAAAGAACATGTTGAATTTGGGGCTTGAATGACTTACGGTTTACAGCTTAGTGGATCCTACAATTTTAGAGAAAGGTTGAAAAAAGATGATGTTAGAAGGAAGTCAAAATATGTGTCTCAACAAACAGATTAGGCGGGATATGATGATGCACTGTAAAATATAAAAAATTAAGCGTTTTTTGGTTATGTAGCTTCGTCGGCCCGGCCCAGGGCGAACGATTTCAGCAGAGGATTCTTAAAATCCAAAAAAAATTTCCGAAAAACGGAAAAATTTCGAATTTTTCGCTTATAAATAAAAAGTGCGCCTAGTGCGACGCTCAAATTTTTGTCTAATTTGCACACATTACAATTGGAACATATAAATTCCAAAAAAAGTTGCGCTTTGCAGGCGCAGCCGAGATCAAGGGCGTATCTGAGGAGTCGGTCCGGGGGGGGGGGGGGGGGGGGGGGTCTTTGGAACACAAGTAGCTACCGCTTCGCGCCGCGAAAATTTACCTTACTGCCCCCTTGCCGCTTATCGTTTTCTTCGCCGACCCCTGCCTGGGGCCCCTCATATCCGAAAAAAACCGATTGCACGGTGCAAAAGGCGAGAAATTGCACAGTGCAAAGGGAATTTTTTGTTTTTGCACAGTGCAAATGGAATTTATGTTTTCTCACAGTGCCGTTGAAATCACTCCAGCAACTTTACGGACGGACTAGTACTTCCCTTGTCAATTCTGTTTCCCCGCATTTCAATTAAACCTATCGTATTTAAAGCGACAGAAAAGCCACCTTTAAACCGCGCTTTTTAAGGCGTGGAAACGAAATGTCCAAAATTTTTCTTTGTCTACTGTACCAATAACAACGGAGAACAATAATAATGACATTCTACATGCTTATTAATAATTATTTTACTGTTTGCAAATATTTTACCTTTGTTTTCGATGCGAGACGTAAAAAACTTTTTTGACATTTCGTTTCACACGCTGTAAAGAGTGCAATTCAAAAGTAGCCGTTTTGACCCTTTAAAGACTGGGAAATGTTGAAATAACATTAAAGATAGCACTTACAAGACATATATAATTGATTTATTACAAAAAGGATCGTATTTTACATTTCATAGCCCTCTAAAGGGCTTTTTGGCCGTATCTTAGCCAGATTGCCCCTTATTTCACCCCTGATGTCGTCATCTCTTCTCCAATGTCCAAAAAAGTTATCCTCTCAGCGATGCGTCGCAGTATTCTACTATAACAATAAAGTAGGCGCTGGCTTTGACCCAAAAACGGGGCCCAATCGGCTATTCTGGCGGCATTTCGGCATTCTATTACTCATGACTGAGTAGGTGAAAATGGTGTCACATAATCGGATCAGTTTCCTGAATACACTTATACAAGTATGTATATGTGCATAGCTTTAGAGAAAGCAGTTTATGGGGTCGTAATATTTATGCACATCGTATTATACTATACGATACAAAAGGCTTTTCCTTGTACGAGCTGGACTTTTGCCCACAATGGCTCATGTGATTAATGATTTCACAGCAAGAAACTACAACTAATTTGTAGAATAAAAGATTCTACTTTTGTACTGTGAAATGTGTTCGACGTCTTAGAGCTTCGGTGGTCAAATTTTACGTATCTATAACACCAGTCCGTCCGGAAAGTCGCTGGGTGATTTTTGGTGTTTGCACTGTGCAAAAACGTCAGGGTGCAAGCGACAGCCCGAAAAAACCTAGCATAATGCAACACGTGCTATGACGTTCTGCATTGCTTATAGAAAGGTTTCGTCGTACGAAGGTCTATTTTGGCCTAGAACTGACTCAAGCGGCAGAGCTGCAAACAGTTAAGTAATTATTAGTAGACATGTAGAATGTCACCATTATTTTTTCCGTTGTTATTGGTACAGTAGACCAAGAAACTTTTTGGACATTTCGTTTCCACGCCGTAAAAAGTGCAATTCAAAAGTCGCTGTTCTGGTCCTTTAAGTCAAATTTTAGGGATTACCTCCCAACACTTATCCACGCCTTCGACCGCTCGTTGAACCCAAAATTTACAAGTTCTTTTTATTGTTTTTGGTTGTGCAGCTGCCCGTCGTTGTAAGTTGAGAAAGCTAAGAAATCTCAAAGATGTCCTAAAAATGTCCCAAGTTCGACGCTTAACCTTGCATTTGCTTTGGCAATACCAGCTCTGAAGATAAGTTCTATGTTAGACGATTGACAATGACTAAGTGGACCATCTCTTAAAGGGCCAGACCAGCTACTTTTGAGTTGCGCTTTTACGGAGTGTGAAACGAAATGTCAAAAAAGTTTTTTTATGTCCTGCAACACAATCAAAGGCGGCCGAGTTGCAAACAGTAAAATAACTATTAGTAAGCATGTAGAATGGCACCATTATTTTTTTCCGTTGTTATTGGTACAGTAGACGAAAAAACGTTTTTGACATTTCGTTTTCACGCCGTAAAAGGCGCGATTCAAAAGTAACTGTTCTCCCCTTTAACGCAACTGCAACCCCTATTTCCGCTCTTCAAACAGCTGAAATTTGATGGGACCTCTATCATCAAACCTCTTATCCCTTAAAAGGACATAATTGCGAAAAACTAGGTGGTATTTCCGTTCAAACATGTTTTCCCAACAGATTACCATAAACGGTGAGACGTAACATCCGACTCGACTTCACAATGTAGACAATATATATTAACAATATGACCGGATTGAAGTTACCGTAGGCAATTTCAAGAGCAATTTCAAAAAACAAATAAATGTCTGGCGCGGGTTTTCCGAGACGTTCCGCAATTTGATTACTGTCTATGAGCTCACAACAATTAATAACAAATGCTCTGTATCAAGTGTAATAAAATTACCGAACCAAATTATACGAGATAGTTGTCGGCGAGAGCTGTGAAACAGATTTTAATGACACTTCAAATATAAAAAGACTAAAATTCTTTTAAGATCGATTAATGCATGATAATTACCCCGCTTTTTACGGCGTGGGAACGAAATGTCCAAAAAGTTTCTTCGTCTACTGTGCCAATAACAACGGAAAAAAATAATGATGACATTCTACATGCCTGTTAATAATTATTTTACTGTTTGCAATTGTTTTCGCTGCAGGACATAAAAAAAATTTTTTGATATTTTGTTTCCCACAATCGCAGTTCTAGCTATACTGTAGCTAAAGTGTCCCTTTAAATACGTCAACGCTAAAAAATTCCTCTCGTATCTTCTTTTTTTATTCTGTAAATCTGTAATGCATCCCTCCCTCATTTCCCACCCTCAGGATTTAATTTCAAACCATTTCACAGAGCACAGAATTAATATGAGACAATTTTCGAAGGTCTCCCGCTTGTACAAAAGCTTAATCCCCTCCGGCAATTTCGTAAAATCCCCATTTAGAGACAATATGATCGCTCATGCCTACGGTAAACTTGAACTCAGTGAAGACATACGACCATGTGCTTGGAAAATGTCGTATGTTTCCTAGAACACTTTGCACTGTGCAATTTCTTGCTTTTTGCACCGTGCAATGGAATTTTTTCGGATGTCCTTTGCATCTTGACTTTCGTCGCACAGTGCAAATACCAAAAATCATTGCAGCGACTTTCCGGACCGACTGGTATCCCCAATTGGAAGATTTGGCCAGAAAACGCGGTGCAAATCGGACGAATCCACCAAACCTGTTGCGAAACGGTTTATCGAGCGATATTTGAGCAGTTTATCGTACGCTTCCGAAGATTTCTAGACGTAAACACTTTTAACAGTGAAATCCGCTGCACTTCCTGTCTACCTCATTTACATAATCTCCTGATTCGCGGGATTACGCCGCCCAAATCTCCGGAGGGGATCGGGTCCGAGAAATTAGGAACGATCGGATGATAGGCGGGTCCCTTTTTGGGAAAATGAGGATTATTGGATACACTTTTGGAAAGTGCGTCAATTTGGAAAATGCACGGAAAAGCTTTCAAAAGCAGGTGTGTCGTCAATGTCCCACAAATAACATTTTCTGACAAACGAAAGACATTGCTGTTGAAGGGATAGTACGGCTACTTTTGAATTGCGCGTTTTACGGAGTATGAAACGAAATGTCAAAAAAGTTTTTTTATATTCTGCAGCAAAAGCAAAGGCGGCAGAGTTGCAAACAGTAAAATAATTATTAGTAAGCATGTAGCATGTCGCCGTTATTTTTTTACCGTTGTTATTGGTACAGTAAACAAATAAACTTTTTTGACATTTCGTTTCCACACCGTAAAAAGTGCAATTCAAAAGTGGCTGTGCTGTCCCTTAACGAATTTTTTCGACTAAAAAGAGCGGTCAATTTATATTGTAGAACTCGGTAAAATTGGTGAAAAGGAAAGAATAGACAGGGGCAGTATTACTCCGTTCGTAAAGTCGCTAGAAGGATTTTCGAGACATGCACTGTGAGATAGCAAAAGTTCACATTGCACTGTGCAATTTCGTGCTTCTTGTACATGCAATAGGTTTTTTTTGACTGTCACTCGCACCCGTCACCTTTTTTGCACAGTGCATGACGCGAAAATCACTTCAGCGACTTTCCGAACGGACTAGTACTCATAATTCGAGGCGCTCAGATTTTCACAAAACTTGGCACAAATTTAGACTAACTTTTTCTAAGGCATACGCGACATTTCGCCATCGCTGGCGTTTTGCAGAAATAAGCGAGATTTTTACATGAAAGTTTTTCACCTTTTTCTAATGTAATGTTAGTCATGGTCTCCGGAGCAGCATCAGCCACCTTAATAAATCAAATTAACAAGTCTAGAACCCCCCCCCCCCACCCCATTCTTTTAGTAAATTTAAATGCCTTTAAAATTTTTCGATCTTATATTACCGAATAACGACATGACAGCTCATCTGATGTCAAGCGAATTCGATGAATCTCCGCCCGAAGAATTGCAATCAGCTGAGTCACAACTGGCGATCATCTTGTGAAATCACCAAAAAACAAATCATATATTTGTGTCATCTTTTTTTGATATTTCCCGCCTAAATTTTCGCTAAACTTACAATACGACAAACTCAACCTTTCAGCATCGTCTTTCCCGAATGGCCTTTAAAGGACAGTACAGCCACTTTTGAATCGCTCTTTTTACGGCGTGGAAACGAAATGTCAGAAAGGTTTGATTTCCGCGACATGCACTCTCCGAAAGCAAAAGTTCACTTTGCACCGTGCAATTTCTTGCTTTTTGCACCGTGCAATTGGCTTTTTTTGGCTGTCCCTTGCACCCTGACTTTTTTGCACTGTGCAAACGCAAAAATTCTTTCTAGTGACTCTCCGGACGGTTTAGGACGAGGACTTCCCCTATCAGCCGTTTAATTAAAGGAACAGTACAGCTACTTTTGAATCGCGCTTTTTATGGCGTGGAAACGAAATGTCCAAAAAGTTTTTTCGTCACCTGCACGTCAAAAAATATTTGCAAAATCTGAAAGTGTCAAAAATTCATTGATTTTGTTTGTGGCACTTTGCAACAAATAATGCTTGGTAAAAATCAAAATCATTTTTGTGAATTTCCCCGAAAAAACATTCTTCTCGCATTTTACGAATCCCCATCGACAAATCTATAAGTTATTATACACTTTGAGATTTCACATTTTTCTGAAATAAATATTTTGTCGTCTACTGTGCCAATAACAACGGAAAAAAATGATAGTGACATTCTACATGCTTACTAATAATTATTTTACCGTTTACAACTCTGTCGCCTTTGTTTTCGCTGCAGGACATAAAAAAAATTTTCTGACATTTCGTTTCCCACGCCGTAAAAATCGCAGTTCTAGCTATACTGTAGCTAAAGTGTCCCTTTAAATACGTCAACGCTAATAAATTCCTTTCGTATCTTCTTTTTTCATTCTGTAAATGTGTAATGCATCCCTCCCTCATTTCCCACCCTCAGGATTTAATTTCAAACCATTTCACGGAGCACAGAATTAATATAAAACAATTTTCGGAGGTCTCCCGCTTGTACAAGAGCTTAATCCCCTCCGGCAATTTCTTAAAATCCCCATTTAGAGACAATATGATCGCTCATGCCTACGGTAAACTTGAACTCAGTCAAGACATACGACCATGTGCTTGGACAAATGTCGCATGTTTCCTAGAACAAAGGAAATTGTCTCAAGTGGCGTCGGCTTTTTCTGAGAATACAAAACTAAAATCGGAATGAACTGGGAGTCTTATTATAGTATAAAAACCGCGTGTTAAACGAATTTGCAAACGTCTTTTGGAGTGCGCTAAGTACACTACAAAAAAATGTCGGCAATGACATTATATATAATAGGATGCACATACAATTTGAATGCAGTAGTGAGGAAATAACAGAAGATATTGATTATCTAACAGTAAGATTTCATTATATATAGTACCACAAAATGATCTTACAAGCTGCGCCCTAGCCATAACTTGAATCTGGTGACTTTTTATTTTCAAAGCTCGGGCGCAGCTTGGAAACATTTTTGTTAGACAGGAAAAAAGATGCTTCATCTTTTCTTATCCTTTCTAATATTCTTAGTATTTTCATAAAGTGCGTAGACTTTTTTTCACCTTTTTTTGCCGGCGCACAGTGCGTTTTGCTTTTTTTCGCCTATTTGTCGCTCACGCACCGTGCATTTTGCTGTTTTTCGCACAGTGCAGGCTTGAAAAGCCGTCTGCACTGTGCGAATGCACGCAACAGCGCAGTTGAAGAAAGACTTACGTCACGGCGATTCATGAGGCAGTGCTAAAAAGATGAAACGCACAGTGTAAAATAAATTTTTTCGCCTAGAGATCAAAAGTCAGCGCGCTTTATGGAAACCGTTGTAAGTAAAAGTCACGTATATTCATTAAAAAACATTATTCTAACAAGAAACCCCAAGTGCGACGCTCAGATTTTCTTTAAATTTTGCTCACACGTCAGACATAGGCTACATATCAATTTCTCAAAATTTTAGCCATTGCTTTCCAGGCACAGCCTAGATATTTAACGATCTTTGCGGCGGAGAGAGTACACGAAACGCGGAGAGCGGACAAAGAGGAAAACACCTTTTGGCCATAACTTTGTCAGTTTCGTGCGGGAAAAATTAATTTTTTGTTGAAACATTACCCCGAAAAGGGCACGAAACTTTTTGTTCCAAAATTCGCAAAAAAAATTCACATTTTTACCATTTTTCGGTCTAAAAAAATCGTTGGTTTCTGCAAAACGCAAGATCGGAGCGTCGCATATGTTTTAGAAAAAGTTATACAAAATTTGTGACAAGTTTCATGAAAATCGGAGCGTCACTCTTGAAGTACTTCCCCCGTCAGCCCCAAATTGCCAATTCAAGCAATTGAAGCCGGTTTATTTTGGTCGACCCCGCCCCCAAACTCTATAAATGACCACCAGCTGACCTTCTAATCAACGCCCCATTCCTATTTTGAAAGCCCCTTCCAAAACAACTTCGGAAATGAAATGGAGGTCAGGAAATCAGCCAGTCCCTGGCTTTGTCATCCTTTTTACACCCCCGAAGTTCGTCTGGGAATTCGAAGACGATTGCGAAATGACGTAAAGGCGGCGCTAAAGAAATGACCAGAACCCTTTTTTCGGCGGTTTCAACACGTCTGGCGTACGGTGGGCGATAGGGAATGATCAATGGAAAAAGAAAGTTGAGCAAAGACGCGATGAGAGCACAAATCAAAGGACGGGGAGTTTTTAAGTGTAAACTTTGAAAATCCCGCTGATCAAAGGGCAATGTTTATGATGAGAATGGGTGCACTAGTCCGAAAAAGTCGGACTAAAGTCGCTGCAGCGATTTCGGCGACACGCACTGTGCAAAAAAGGTCACAGTGCGAGCGACAACCGAAAAAAGCCTATTGCACGGTGCGAAAAGCAAGAAATTGCACAGTGCAAAGTGAAATTTTGGTTTTGCACAGTGCATGTCGCTGAGCGACTTCCCGGACGGATTAGTACCAGTTGCGCCATCAAGTCCCGACAATTTTACACCGTGCATTTTTCTCAAATTTTCGGGGCCGTCGCGGCGATTTCCCGTTTTTACGCGAGCAACGTGCACTTTTCCACGACCTCACTCCAATTTTTATGCGCGACATCAGCGGTAAAACTGTCGGAAATTTATGGCGCGAGTAGTAATTGTAAAGAAAATGGGTGTTGAAGCCGATCAAAATCATGTATATTATAGAACCTAACAAGAAAAATGTTTTAAGTTGGGCGCTCAGATTTTGTTTAACTTTTGCACACACGCCCGGGATGGGTCTCCTAACAATGAATAAAAATCTTAGCTCGTGCTTTGCCAGCACAGGCGAGATATTCAACGATCTTTGCGGCCCAGAGAGTACGCAAAAGGAGGAGTGCGGTCAGAGAGGAAAACACTTTTTAGCCATATCTTTGACAGTTTCGAGTGGAAAAAAATTACTTTTTTGTGAAAACATTACTCTCTATGGTGGAAGTATTAATGACACTTTTTCATGTCAAAATTCGAAAAAAAGGTGTTACATTTTAGCTAAATTTTGACCTAAGCTCCGCTATCTAAAAATCTCGGGCGTTGTTGCAAAACGCAAGCCAGAAATTCCGCATATCTCTTGCAAAAATCGATCTAAATTCGTGCCAACTTTCTTCAAAATCTGAGCGTCGCACTTGCAGCACCTCCCCTGCCAATGTCTCAACACAAAACAACCCGCCACATCCTCAATGTCCCATAAAAGCCCCCAAAAATCCCAACCCTACGGTCGGCCCAGCTCATTGTCCTCGAAACGGTCTCGCGGCCAAAGAGCGGCCCAAATGAACCCAAAGGAATGGACATTTGGGCCGAGCAGACGACAAGTCTTATTGTTTTTCCGATAAACACCTGGAAAAGGGAGCTTATCACTCAATGTCAGACAAATAATGTCCACCACATAAAAAACAAGGCAAATTACGAAATTTTTTTTTTTTGGTCTTTTGCTGCCTTCTTTTTGAAGTTTTTGAAAGGAGAATGAAAGCTAAAGCTACGGTAAAACGTTTCTTATCGTCAGAGGGAAAGTGCTCAAAGTGCGACGGTCAGATTTGGATTATCATTGGCACAAATTTAAATAAATGTTTTTGTGTATACGACCTTTCAAGCTTGCTATTACAGTATAATATCGTCAAAAAAGTCCTTTTGAGGTTCCTTGGGGCCGTACCGTTTTAGGTCTGTCTCAAGCAAGTAATACCGGCAATTATAAACCAAAAATCGATTATATAATTTATTTCGACCGACCTTGGTTCCCAAACTCATCAATTTTTGAATAGTTCCAAAACTTAACGCCGACAAAAATCAAATTGAAAATTTTTACAAACCCTCCTGGTTCAGTAGATAATTAGTAAAATACGAAGACTACCTTTAAGCCACTTGAAATGCTTTTTAATTTTTGGTATGTCTCAAAACTTAGTGTCCGGTTTTTTGCTCACCTGAGAAAAAAAAAATTTTTCTTTATGCAAATTTTTTGAGGCGTTCGACAAAAACTCTGGATATACGTGGCTGCGTTCAGCAACCAGGTAGTTATAGTCATATGCTAAAACCTACTGGGTAACTTCGAAAATACGCCCGATATGCTCAAAAAACGGATTGTACGGTTTTTTTTTGACCGCAACTGTAACTTCTGTTTCAACGATTGAGTGGATCGACTAATACCATGTCTGGTCGAAAACGACTATACATGTCGTTTTCATGAGCTTGGCTAGCCAAAAAAAGCAAAAAATGATTTTTATCCCCTAATCGCCGTTTTTCCCAATTGTGCGAAAACATGTCAAGACTTGTTGGTCTACCTAATAACGTTTTGCATACGTTTATTTATACTCCGTCGCGCCTAATATTCCCAATATTTGCCATGTGCTGCGGAAAAGGGATTCCGATATCTCGTTAGCGCTCAAATCCAGGAAACTATCCTCATCTCTCATGAGATGGGGATAAATCTTATCCTACCCACGTAATAAATATATATATATATATATGTATCCTGCGGAAAACGGGAAATACCTCTGTTGGACGAATCTCCGGAAAAATGGAAATCTTTTTTCCAAGAAGAGCTCCGCAAATCCAACACTCGCAGAGCTGGATCCGGTTTATATCTTAAGACGGAAGTGATACATGTGCGATTTATATCGATAACATAGCACTGTATGTTTTCGCAGGATGTCCAAACTACAGCCTTCTCGCAAGGGAAGTGCTCCAAATTAGACATGGAGCCGGACCAAAGCCAATTTGAAACGGCCCGGCCCAGAATCGGCCCGTAATAACTAAAATTCTGAGTCTGGAAGCGAAAATTGGGGTAGCAAACAAAAATAAAGTGCCGAAACACTATCATACAGACAGAGAAATTACACACAACTACATACGATCATTTTCAAAAGGTTTACAACACTTTTATAACTGTTTTTTTATCATATCTTAGTAATGTTTTATTTGTCGGGCGAGTTGATATCTACGGGCCGGGCCAAAGCAAATTTGAAACGGCCGGACCGAACTTTTTTGGCTGGGCCCGGCCTAGCCATGTATGTTTTACACACAACTATATACGATTATTTTCCAAAGGTTTACAACACTTTTATAACAATTTTTTTCATCCTGTCTTAGTAGTGTTATATTCGATGGGTGAATTGATATCGACGGGCTGGGCCAAAGCCAATTTGAAACGGTCCGGCCCAAAATCGGCCCGTAATAACTAAAATTCTGAGTCTGGAAGCAAAATTTCGGGTAGCAAACAAAAATACAGTGTCTCAACCCCATCAGACAAACAGAGAAATTACACACAACTACATACGATCATTTTCAAAAGGTTTACAACACTTTTATAACATTTTTTTTCATCCTATCTTAATAGTTTTATATTTGATGGATGAATTGATATCGACGCACCGGCCCGACCCGCCACGGGAGCCATATCTACTTTGAACTGTGCAATCTCTTGTTTTTTGCACCGTGCAATTGCTTTTTTTGGGTCAAAGCAGATTTGAAACGGCCCGCGAGCCGCAATTTTCGGCCCGGCCCGGAAGCCATGTTTACGCCAAGTGCGTCGCTCAAATTGTGATAAAAGTTGGGATAAATTAAGGTTAATTTTTTCGAAGACATATGCGAGACTTCTAGCTCGCGCTTTGCAGGAACGATCAGATTTTTTGGTGGCTAAAGTTAGGAAAATTTGGCACTTTTTTTAATTATGGAGCCAAAGGATTCATAATTACTTCTAGCGCAATATATCCTCAAAAAAACGCTTTTTTCCCCACGAAACTGGCAAAAACATGGCCAAAATGTATTTTTCTCTCTGACCGCTCTCCGCGTTTCGCCTACTCTCTCAAGGATCGTTCAATATCTCGGCTGTGCCTTTACAGTGCAAACTAAAATTTTCAGAGATGATATGTGACCCATGCCCAACGTGTATGCAAAATTCAAATACAATCCGAGCGTCGCACTTGGGGTACATCCCTTGTTGGTTGTATAATATTTTTGCCCTTTGTTTCATAACGACCCCTACTGCATCTACATACCAATCCTATAATTAGCAATTGCAAATTCAGCTACAACAAAAGCGATGATCTCACAAACAAATTAGACAAGATTTTTATGAACGCAAAGAATAAGACAGTTAATGCCTCAATCTTGAATAACTTAATTTTATTGCGTGAAATTAACTTATTCAAAAGATTTATTGCATTTTAATCCGCAGAATGTGAGACCAGGAACTTTTTCATGCAGACCAAAGTTTATTCTCAGCAAACAATTGAATTTGCAATGCAAATTGCTACCACGCACGTCAAATTGAGAAGGGAAGTCTTCAAGTTGGCGATTCGTCTTTGACACTTCGCAACATCGAAGAAAAGTAATTTTTTGGGTATCTAAATTTGCGATTTCTTGTTGGAATTTGATGAAAAGTATCGCAAATTCTTGGAAAATCGAAATCGAAGCTGAAAAACGACAGTAATCATAATTCAGAATGGCGTATTTTACTTTTTTCCGTGTCTAAAACATACATGGCTGCTGGGCCGGGCCCAGCCAAAAAAGTTCGATCCTGCCGTTTCAAATTTGCTTTGGCCCGGCCGGTAGATATCAACTCCACCGACAAATATAACATTACTAAGACATGATGAAAAAAAACAGTTGTAAAAGTGTTGTAAACCCTTTGAAAATGATCATATATAGTTGTGTGTAATTTCTCTGTCTGTATGATAGTGTTTCGGCACTTTATTTTTGTTTGCTACCCCAAGTTTCGCTTCCAGGCTCAGAATTTTAGTTATTACAGGCCGATTCTGGGCCGGGCCGTTTCAAATTGGCTTTGGTCCGGCCCCATGTCTAATTTGGAGCACTTCCCTTGCGAGAAGGCTGTATGTTGGACATCCTGCAAAAACATACAGTGCTATGTTATCGATATAAATCGCACATGTAGCCGGCCCGTTTCAAACTTGGTTTGGCCCGGGCCGGCCCAACACCGGGTCCGCAAGCCATATCTAGTCTAATTATTATAAAAAAGAACTTCTGGGGGAGGTCTAAAAATCATATTACGCAAAAAAAGCCGGAAAAAAGCTGTCGAAAAATTGAGTTCGTCTAAAACTTTTACTCAAACTAGATTACTTGTACTTTGTCTTCATTTGCGGTTATATATGTGACATTAAAGTTTGATGGGAACAACAAGCATGTTGATCCCGGAAACGCGAGAGATTCGGCTTCAGGAGCGCATGGGAAACTCTCAGAGAACGGAATCAAACGTATTTTTAGGAAACAAACAATATGCACAGTAGACTAAAATAAGTGTAAAGTATCTACATCGTAAAGGAGCAGCACAGATACTTTTGAATAGCGCTTTTTACGGCATGCGAACGAAATGTCAAAAACGTTTCTTCGTCTACTGTACCAATAACAGCAGAAAAATACAATGGTGACATTCTACATGCTTACTAATAATTATTTTACTGTTTGCAACTCTTCCGCCTTTGTTTTCGCTGCAGGACATAAAAGAAACTTTTTTGACATTTCGTTTCCACGCCGTAAAAAGCCCGATTTGAAAGTAGTCAACCTTCAAAGTACTGTTTCCTTGTTTGCAAGCAAGAAAAAGTATTGGCTTTTGGATACAGTACCCAAATTCATCATTCCAACTTTTTTCGCGCCCCAGAATAACCGCACATAAATAAGTAATGCTATGTAAGTAAACCAAAGTTATTCACTCTTCAGACAGTCCAATTTTGCATTCAGCGTGCATTCCGAGAAGGGCTCCGAAATTGACGTTGCAATAAATTTGCAAATCAGCACCAAGTCTACACCACCAAAAACACCAAATCCGTGAAAAAAATTTTTTTGAAAAATTCAGAAAATTCGCCAATTTGACTAACAAGGCAAGTACTCCAAGTGCGACGTCGTATCTCTCCGCCGCAAAAATCGTTAAATATCTCGGCTGCGCCTGCAAAGCGCAAGCTAAAATTTTCAAGAATTAATATGTGGCCCATGCCTGACAAGTGTGCAAAATTTAAAAGAAATCTGACGGTTGCACTTGGGGCCAAGAATATCAGCCGTTTAACAAAAGAAAGTGCTTTCAGTGCAACGCTCAGATTTTTACGAAACTTGGCAAGAGTTTACCATTATTTTTTTTTCACAGAAATTTTTGTAGCGTCTGACTCGCTTTGCAGAAACAATATAGATTTTGAAGACGAAATTTGGCCAAAATTTGACATATCTTTGCGTATTTTGACATAAAACGTATCACACGTATTTCTACCGCAAAGGGTAATGTGACAACAAGAAAAAATTTTTTCCACGGCAAAGATATGGCAAAGATATGGCCACACAGAGTTGTTCTCTTTGACCGCTCTCCGCGTTTCGCGCACTCTCTCGGCCGCAAGAATCGTTGAATAACTCGGCAGCTTCTGTAACGCGCAAGCTAAGACTCTCAAACGTTGACATCGGGCCTATGCCTACAAAAATAAAAAAAAATGATCGTCGCATCTTCCATTCTAAAGACGTCTTCTTTCTGCAAATTCTCGAGAGTAAATAATAATTTGTCAACCTATTTCTGCATCAAAACAAGCAAAAAACATTGCACTTTTTTCGAGCCCAACAATTCCCGAATTTACAGTTAGCGCCCGTAAATAAGTTTGTTTACTCCGAAAATTGACGTTTTACACGGATTTTGCGGGAATTACGTCGCTGCGGAAATGAATAAGATCGTTAGAGAGTCAAAACACAGCGACTTTTGAATTGCGCGTCTTGCGACGTGTGAAACGAAATGTCAAAAAAGTTTTTTTATGTCCCGCAGCGAAAACAATGGCGGCAGAGTTGCAAAGAGTAAAATAATTATGAGTAAGCTCACCACTATGTCACCATTATGTTTTTCCGTTGTTATTGGTACAGCAGACGAAGAAACTTTTTGGACATTCCGTTTCCACGCCGCACGTAAAATCGAAAAAGAAAGTTTTCAAGTTAGCGATTCGTCATTGACACTTCGCAACATCGAAGAAAATGTAATCAGCATACAAATGAGTGTGGCTTGCGCAATAATCTACAATGTTTCACAGTGAATTGTCATTTTTTTGGGGTTCAATAGCAATTACAAACATGTTGTCATAAGAGTTTCGAATTGGATGACTATTGTTTTGATGGCTATTGTTGTTACCACGAATTGCCCTCTAAACATGTTTACGGTGAAACATTTTGTTGTCATCTTTGATGAAAGCTATTGTTTTGCAACTGCTACAATAGAGATTGCGAAAAGTACAAAGAAATGAGCACATGAAGTGTTGAAGAAAGTCGTAAAGTTTAAAGTGCAGGTATTCAACAGTCTTCAAAGAAAAACACATGCTTTTCAGCCATAGGTCACCCAATTTCATGTGGAAAAAAGTTTTTACGGAAAGTCTTTTTGCATAACTTTTAGTTTTTTAGCGACATTTAAACGCATTTTTAAGATTTTCAACGATTTGAACGGCCGAGAGAGTACACAAAAGCGGAGAGAGGTCAGAGAGAAAGCATTCTTTGTCATATCTCTGCTAGTTTCACGTAAAAAAATGATTTTTAGTAAAAACATTGATCTCTACGGTGCACGTGAAATCGAAAAGGGAAGACTTTAAGTTGGCGATTCGTCTTTGACACTTCGCAACATCGAAGAAAAGTAATTTTTTGGGTATCTAAATTTGCGATTTCTTTTTAGAATTTGCTGAAAAGAATCGCAAATTGTTGGAAAAAATATTTTATTGTGGTTTGGCAGTTATTTTGCTGTTTTCCGTTAAATATTGGCTATAAACGTAAGTCAAGAAAAAAGGCGGCAGCTAGGGAAATCATTTTTCGTACGTGTTGCGAAGTGTCAAAGGTTTTTTTCGGCTGTCGTTCGCACCGTGGCTTTTTTTGCACAGTGCAAACACCAAAAGTGCGTAGAATTTTTGTCCGCGCCGCACAGTGCATTTTTCCTCTCTATGCACGGTGCGCGGGACCTTTGAGGCATTTTGCACTGTGCAAACCGCAAAAATTCCGTTGGCACTGCGCAAAACTTTCAACGTAGTTGAAAAAAGGTTGCAACGTAAATTAACGTAAATGAAGAAAAAAGGCGCCAACTGGAAAAATAATTTTTCGCACGTGTTGCGAAGTGTCAAAGACGAATCGCCAACTTGAAGACTTCCCCGTCTCTTGCTTCCTCGAGTTGAGGTGCGCCGCAAAAAGCGCAAATCAAAAATAGCTGTACTGTCTCTTTAACGACATGTCTAACAATTTTTAAACCTTTTAAAATTCACCGCGACGTTGCAATGGCCTTGTCGACTGACCCAAAAAATGGTTTTCTTGGAAAAGATAAAAGTGCACTTCATCATGGGTTAAAAAAAGATGACAAAACGTTGTTTTTATTTCAGAATTTCATGGCGAAGGGTAAAGTTCATTGGAAGTATATGTAGTTTGTGATCGCTTCAAAACAAGGAAGTGCTCAACATCGGAAGAGGGAAATTGAAAAAATTTGAAACGAATTTGAACGAAAACTGTGGGAAAAAAGAGTTTGTGGTAGTTGGAAATCAACTAAGAGTACTGAAAAACTGGGGCCTGAGGATTAAAAAAAAGTTTCATACCTATTTTCACCGCAGAGGGTAATGTTACCACAAAAAAATCAATTTTTTCCGCACAAAACTGGCAAAGTTATGGCCAAAAAGTGTTTTTCTCTGTGTCCGCTCTCCGCGTTTCGCGTGCTCTCTCGGCCGAAGAGAGCGGTGATTAACTCGGCAGCGCCTGCAAAGCGCGAGCGGAAATTTTCAGGAATTAGTATGTCGCCTATGCTCAAAGTGTGCGCAAGGTTTAAAGAAAATCTGAGCGTCGCACTTGGGGTACGTCCCTTGTATGGGTCACAAAAGCAAATTCCAATAGGGCTCCAAAAATAGATGTGAGACATACCGTAAAAACAAGCCCACTTTCAAGGCCGCTGTTTTCAGAACGATCGAGATTTTTGGATCTAAAATCGGCAAAAATGTGACATTTTTATGCAAATTTTGAAAGGGGTTTTGAGGGGGTTTAGATGTATAATAGTTTAAAGGGACAGTACAGCTACTTTCGAACCGCGCATTTCACGGCGTGGAGACGAAATGTCCAAAAAATTTCTTGTCTACTGTATCAATAACAACGGAAAAAAATAACGGTGACATTCTACGTGCTTACTAATAATTCTTTTACTGTTTGCACCTCTGCCGCCTTTGTTTTCGCTGCAGGACGTAAAAAAACGTTTTGACATTTCGTTTTACACGCCGTAAAAAACGCAATTCAAAAGTAGTTGTTCTGGCTTTTAAGTGAATTTAAAATCAGCGTATTTTACAATTGCATTATTTATTTCTTTATTTCCAACCTCTTGCGGAGGAAGAAGTAGATCCCGCCGTACGGATTGAAGACGCTCGGATCGTAGGGCTTGGCGGGTTGTCGATAACAATACGTTTCCATCGTTTTCCACAACCCAAGTCGAGTGGGGTAATTCGGGCGGCTGAAGCGGAGTTCGCGACGTCTTCTGGGCTGAAAATAAACGGATAATGGTGCAAATAACAAAATGAAAAATAAAAAAAAATTGTATTGTGACTTACATTATAAGGATATTTGATCACTTTTCCAAGATTATGCACGAATCTGATGGCTCTTTTCACAATTTCTCGTTCTTGCGCACTCAGGGATCCGCAATGGTCCTTGGGGTTCTGAAAAATGATGTTATCTGGTGGGACAGTTGGGCGCAGCTCGCCAAAAAAAATTATACAAATTTAAGTTAAAATTAGCAAATCGAAACTTGAAAAAGACCTCTATTGCCAAAAAGTAAGTTTTTTTCAATTTTTTGATGCATATTCCAAAATAAAAGTAAAAAATTGCCCCAAAATTTGCATAAAACAGTTTGCAACACTTCCATTTTGGAGAAAAGAATGTTCAAAATTTTTTGGCCGCGTTAAGATAATTCCAGGCGGGCCAAAAAGTCTGACACGTCTGCACCGTTCAGGCATGTCATTTCAACTGCGTGCATTCGCACAGTGCGGACCGCTTTTTCAAGTTCGCACCGTGCGAAGAACGGAAGAATGCACTGTGCGCCGGCGATAAAAGGCGAAAAAAGTCGACGCAATTTATGGAAATGCTAATAATACTATTATAGAAGGGTAAAAAGAATTTTCAAGCTGCGCCCGAGTCTTGAAAATAGAAAATAACCAGATTCAAGTTATGGCTAGGGCGCAGCTTGAAAGATCATTTTTTGGCCAAAAAAAGAAAATAAAGAGTCAATAGTCATTTTAAAAAATATCTTACTCACCTTTTTACAACGTTTTGATTTCTTTTGTGTTTGGTCGGACCTCTCTTCCCTTTCCATTCTCTCTACTCGTCGACTTTCCTCCTTCGAACCTTCTTCATCCGAATACTCACCACTTTCACTCGACGAGAACGCGGTTGGGGCACTGTAGTCACTTATTGTAGTCCGACTTAGCAAAGTTCTGAAGGATAATGAAAATTAAACTGAAAAAATAAAAAAAAATAAAAAAAAATTAAAAAAAAGCTTACGAAACCCATCCGGTTGACCCAGTGCTGAAATCCATCAGATCATAAGAACAATCCGTGCTCTCCGAATCCGAGTTGAAGAAGGGCATGGGAATAAATCGACGGAATCGTGGAGCGAACCTCCGGAGCGACCAATTTTTGAAAAATTTCATAAATTAATTAGAAGAATGTGCAATTTGGGATAAAATAAAATTAAATAAAATTTGCATAATTTTCAGATTAAAAAATTTTTTTTGAATTTGTTGGTAAAACTTATCTTTTCTGGCCCCGACCAAAAGAAGGGTTTGCGGCCTGCGCCCAGTGGTGTTTCGCAGACTGGGAAAACCCCTTACGCAACCTGCGCCCAATTAAAGAACAAGAGAATGTTGAAACTTGTTGCCGTTATAGCGGGATTTCGCCCACAACGGATTGTTAACAGTGTTAAAGGGCACGTTATCGCAATTCGGGCAATCACTTCGTATTTCACGTAGGTTATGTAATTTTAGATCTCAAAACCCTTGGAAACGTTGTCTCGCAATGTCTCTCCACATCCACAAATTTGCGACGATCATTAGGGCGCAAGCCATTAATGGAGACCTAGCAATTCATCACTTTTCTAAAGATAACGGGGCCAAACACCCGATTGTACGAATTGTTAAAGAGCACTTGTCGAAAGAGTCGACTCTACAGCCCCCGACGGCATCAAATGGAGTTGTCACGGAAAGATATCGCAAGAAGAAGGCGAGAGAAGATGCCGTTACTCCAGAATATATCGCAAGCACACATTTTTGGCCCAAGCCCATCTACCTGCATGGAACATCCTTGGCAACTATTTTCCGAGCGCGTAGCGCGATGAAAATTGTATTCAATAAAAAAATTCCGAACTGCGATCGGATACAATAAAAAAATTCCAAACTGCAAAAACGAATTGGGCGCAGGCTGCGAACCCTTCTTTTGTTCGGGCCCAGAAAACGGAAGTTTTAACAATTTGTTATATTCACAGTGCATACAAAAAAAACGATGATGACATTTCTGGCCATACCAGTCCATTCGTCAAGTCGCTGGAGTGTTTTCCGCGAAATGCACCGTGCGAAAACAAAATTTCACATTGCACTGTGCAATTTCTTGCTTTTTGCACCGTGCAATAGGCTTTTTTTGGCTGTCGCTCGCACCCTGACATTTTTTGCACAGTGCATATCGCCAATATCACTCCAGCGACTTTCCGGCCAAACTAGTTGGTATTTTCAATTTTCGAATTTCTCCATTACCTATTTTTTTTATTTTTTTAATTAATTTTTTTTTTCCAAAATTCAGAGTAAATTATTCGAAATGATGGATACGCAAAGCTGGAGCAGCAGCAAATATTCTGCCCTGGATCTGGCGTTGTGCCCATATTGGAGGGATAATGGTTTATCACACATTTACAGCCATCGTTCCATTCTTCCATCGACCAGTTATTGGAATTACAGAGAAATTCAAGAATTACTGAGGTAATTTTGGCGTCGGAAGTGGACTCGGAGTCGTGGTTCTCGGTGACAAAGATATCTAAAGTTGTTATCATAAAATTTATTGTATATTTTATATATATTTGCCCAATAAAGGCCAAGATTTAGGGCCCAACCAACCTAAAAACCGGTTGGTGCTTTACAAAAGCTTCGGGCGCAGCTCGAAAAAAAATATTTTTATAACTATGCCAAAACGGTCCAAGCAGCAAGCATTTTTTAAACTGGATAAAGCTTTGTTTTCCTGGCCCAGCACAAAAGACATTTTCCAAGCTGCGCCCGAGCTTTAACTGGAATCCCGTTTTCCACATGCCCTTAGCAATTTTTATGCCTTCTGAGACATTCATTGAACATTTTATGCTTTTTAGGTCAGATCTCAGATGGCATGAAAAACCAGAGGGCTTGCAAAAAATCAGTTTCAATGCTGGGGCGCAGCTTGAAAAAATATTTTTTTTTGTGTGCCTCCTAGCTTATATAACGCTACTAGTACGGAAAGTCGCTGGAGTGATTTTTGGGTACAAAAAAGGCAAGGCGCAAGCGACAGCCAAAAAGAGCCTATTGCACGGTGCAAAAAGCAAGAAATCGCACAGTGCAAAGTGAACTCTTGTTTTCTCATAGTGAATGTCGCGGAAATGACGCCAGCGACGTTCCGGACGGAATATTAGTACTATTTTCACAAAGTGCATGGATATTTTGTCGCTTACCGCACCGTGCACAAAGAATTTCCATTTCGCACCGTACATTTGACCGTTTTTGGTTTTCGCACGGTGCAATCGCTGCGACGTAAGCAAGTTTCAACAACGTTGCAGCGTGGGGCGTAGAATTTTGCACTGTGCAAACGGATTTTTTGACGTTTGCACAGTGCAAAAAGCGGACAATTCACGTTTGGCGACAAGCGTGTTAAAAGTGCAATTGCACTGTGCAATCTACGCGACAAATGTCCATGTACTTTATGAAAATACTAATAGTATTATCATAACTTTTTCCTCGACTGCTCACCCTCTTCCACCATCTGCATTGTGTTTGCATCTTGAACAAAATAGCAATATGCCTTTGCGAAAAATTCGACAGGTTCGTGGAGCTTTTCGTCTTCAATCTTTCGCCCAGGAAAACATGACGAGTAAGTCTAAAACATATATAAATATTAGTGAGGTACGAATTTGATCAAAAAGCCTACTTACACTAGCCGTGGAGGTCAGAAGACCTTCCTCATACTTCCCTTGGCCGCCGCCCATGAGTTCCGTTTGTAACAATTCCGTGGGGTTCGTAAAACATTCATCGTCAGTCCCAATGCATATGCATTTGAATTGATAGACGCTGAAACTACGGTATGATGGGAACGTAAAAAAAATATGAAAAAATAAGCAAAAATTACACAAAAAACAAGCAAAAAATTGGAAAAATTATTTTATAACATTAATCAAATCAAAGCTCGGACGCAGATCACCAAAATTTACTTTTTATTAAAAAAATTTTTTTTCCGAGCCGCGCCCGAGCTTCGATTACGCGTTGGTTTTTGCCAAATTTAGGCTAAATCCCGGCGATTTACGCCAAATAATAAAAAATTATATTATATACGTCAATGTTACTCACTCTTTTTGAACTTTTTGCAAGTAAAAGCAACGATTTGTATCGAGTCCTTCTTGAAAGTCATGCTCAACAACTGCCAATACGTTTTTTCCTGCTCTTACTGTCAGTTGCGGCGTTCCGGAGACGGTGGACTTCTCAATGACATATTCGCAAGCAATAGCATTCTGTCTTTCGTTTGTGGAATTCATACATGTCCGTTGTTCAGCGAATAGCTATAATCAAAAATATTTGGATGTTTTGTAGTTTAAATGACATATTATAGAGGAAAACGCCTCTAAAATTGGGCAAAAATTCAAATCTAAGATTCCTTTTTGAAGCGCGGGCGCAGCTCGGATATTTTTAGATATGAAAGTGGCCCTTAATTAGGAAAAAATTTCTATTTTTACCGGCTGCGGAGTAAATAATATTTTTTTTTTCTTCTTTTATAAACGACTTATTTAAGAAAAGCTCGGGCTCAGCTCTTGAAAAAAATATTTATTTGAGATAGGCCAGAAAAAATGTTTTTTGCGAGAAAATCGACCCTGTCGTATTAGACCGCCCCGCCCATAAAATCACTGAAGTGATTTCTGCGACATGCACTCTGAAAAAACAAAAGTTCGATTGGCACTGTGCAATTTCGTGGTTTTTGCACCGTGCAAAAGGCTTTTCGGCAGTGCAAACTCCAAAAATCTCTCCCGCGACATTGCGAGCGGACTAGTACTACTCGCGCTCAAAAGTCCTGACAATTTGTTGCGCGCAAAAAATTTGCCGCACCGACGAATCGCTCCGAAAAATTCGAAAAACGGTCGTCGCGTGCGACATTAGCGCAGAACAAACAAAATGCACTGTGCAAACTCTTTTTTCACGGTTCTTGCAGCGACGCGCGAAAAATTTCATAGTGCGGATTGTCAGGAATTTTGAGCGCGAGTAGTACCAATCCTCCCAAAAAGTGGCTAAAGTAACTTTTGGAGTGCGAGCGACAGCCGAAAAAAGCCTATTGCACTGTGCCAAAAGCTAGAAATTGCACAGTGCAACGTAAACTTTTGTTTTCTCACAGTGCATGTCGCAAAAATCACTCTAGCAACCTTACGGACGGGCCAGTATTTTTTTCATGGCCATGTAATCCCTACCTTTTCTCTATTCTCCTCAACTGAGTTCATCAAATCGAAATTACAAGTAATTTCCCTCCCAAACGTTTCAATTCCAAAGATCTCGGCTTGACGTCTAGTTGAGTTTTTGCACTCTCCCTTCACTACATCCCCCTCCTCCGTTGGACTGAATTCAAAGCTTGGGTTGTACCGGAGGACACATTGGCCTGTCCCATTCGGAGCTTGAGCCGTTTCGCCGAGAATGGCAGCATTGTAATCAAAACAAATGTCATCCTCTGCGGCAAGTTGAATAATCGATCTTCGAAACACTTCCGAGGGATTGTTTTCTAGAAGGCAGCACTTCTGAAACGACAAGGAATTGAAACTTTTTTAGATTTTGCAAAGCAATATGTATTAGTCCGTCCGAAAAGTTGCTGGAGTAATTTCGGCGACATGCACTGTGCAAAAAAGGTCAGGGTGCCAAAAAAAGCCTATTGCACGGTGCAAAAAGCAAGAGATTGCACTGTGCAATACGAACTTTTGTTTTCTCACAGTGCATGTCGCCGAAATCGTTCCAGCGACCTTACGGACGGAGTAGTAACGTCAAAAATGATAATTCCCTCACCTCTCGACCTCTCATCCAACATCCTTCAACGCTACACGGTTCCCCAAAATTTCGCTCCATAATTTCGGCATTGGAATCTTTAGCATCGTAGAGTCGAATGCTGCTTGTCTAAAATTTCAGTCACATCAATGCGGATGCAATAGGACTTACTTTACCTCCAAAATCGCGCTTCAGAATTTCATTTGATCTGGCATGGAAGGTCGGGGAACCGCCGGAGGCTGAAAAAAAGGTCATCGCCAATGTACCGTGCATTCTAATGTTTTCGCACAGTGCAAACTTGAAAAAACAATTTGCACGGTGCAAATGCCTCAGCGACGCGATTGAAAAAAAGCTTACGTCGCTGCGATATCCGAATCGCACAGAGCAAAAGTTCAAATGCACAGTGCAAAATGAAAAAAAAAACCATTCCGCACCGTGCACTTTTGCTATCCGCACCGTGCATCGAAATATCGCTACGACATGGGCAAGTCTCAATTGTGTCGCTGCGGCGGCGACAACAAACCCGAGAAAGGATTTGCACAGTGCAAACACATTTGAAAAGGCTTGCACGGTGCGAACAGACGAAATGCACGGTGCGTCCGCGACAAACGGAGAAAACCGTAAAATGCACAGTGCGTCCGCGACAAACGGAGAAAAACGTAAAATGCACAGTGCGTCCGCGACAAACAGAGGAAAACGTAAAATGCACAGTGCGCTTGCACTAAAAAACAAACGAAAAAGATTTCAAATGCCCTAAGGCGTATTTCCCAAACCAACATACCAGAATCGATTGTTTCGAGTGTGCCATTTCCGTCAACCGCCATTCGGGCAAAAAGCGACACGTTCTCCGACTTTATGACCTCATAATTCAATTCCCGACGCTTGATCATCTCACTGAATCGTTGTCTGTCGATTGGCAATTCCACTGTCAGCAGAACATACATATTTTTATGGTAGAAACTCTCGGAAATGATCTAAGAAGGTACTAGTCCGTTCGTTAAGTCGCTGGAGTGATTTTCGCAACATGCACTGTGCAAAAAAAAGTTGGAGCGCCAAAAAAAGCCTATTGCACGGTGCAAAACGCAAGAAATTGCACTGTGCAATATGAACTTTTGTTTTCTCACAGTGCATGTCGCCAAAATTACTCCAACGACTTTACGGAGTATTCACAGTACAGCTTCTGTAAAAAAATCTTGCATAGGATATTTTTTTAAAGTATATATACTATGTACATCGAAAAACCATGGCATGTCTGCACGGTGCGAAAGAGTTGTCGTATCTTTTTAAACGGCGACGAGGTAAAATGCACAGTGCACACCGACCACGCACAGTACAAAGCCAACTCTTAGAAAAGTGCAGTCGACTCGATGAAACTGCACAGTGCATTTTACATTTGCATTGCTCATAGAGAAGCACACCTTTTAGGCCATATCTTTGCCAGTTTCGTACGGAATACCTTGTTTTTTGTGAAAACATCACCTTTTAGAGACTTGACGAACGGACTAGTATATTAGGCCGTCCGGAAAGTCGCTGGAGTAATTCTTGGCGTTTGCACTGTGCGAAAAAGGTCAAGGTGCGAGCGACAAACAAAAAAAAATTTATTGCACGGTGCAAAAACCAAGAAATTGCACAGTGCAAAGGGAAATTTGGTTTTGTCGCAGTGCATGTTGCGGAAATCACTCCAGCGACTTTACGGACGGACTCGTATAGTAATTCAAAAATCATCAAAAATTTGTAACGTCTACCGCCAACATTACTATATTTTTTTTACTTACTTTGAGCTTTTTTGGTTTCCTGCTAGCCGACAGCAACATTTCAATTGACTCGCTAAGGCGGGTTGCAAAGTTCTCATCTTGAATAATCTCACGGATCTCATCGGACAAAGTCGCGCTGTCCAATTGGAATACTTTAGCATTCTAAAAGTTGTCATCAAAATTGTGATATTTGAATTTACCGATGAATTATCGTCCAGCAAAATTAGGGCTCCAGCGAAACAATAAAATGAGCGATTTGCAATTGGGATCTGAAAGAAAATTGTAAATTTCTAAGAAAATAAAGCCACAGGAAAAAGTTTTAAGTGCGACGCCCAAAAATTGTTGAAATTTCCATATATGTCGGGCATAGGTGACATATAAATTTCTGAAAATTTTAGCGCGCGCTTTGCAGGGATAGTTGAGATATTCAACGATCTTTGATGCCGAGAGAGTGTGCAAAATGCGGAGAGCGGTCAGAGAAAAAACCTGTTGGTCATATCTTTGGCAGTTTTGTGCGGAAAAAAATGATTTTTTTTGTAAACATTGCTCTCTGTAGTATTATAAATAAGTATGAAGGCTTTCATGCCAAAACTCGCAAAAAAATTTTAATTTTTTGGCAATTTTGTGACTTCAAAATCTCCGTCGTTTCTGTATACGGTGAGACAGGAGTAGACATGGCCCCCAGGCTAGGCCAAAGCAAATTTGGAACGGCCCAGCCCGCAATCGGCCCATAGTAACTAAAATTTTGAGTCCGGAAGCAAAAATTGGGGTAGCAAAGAAAAATAGAATGCCGAAACCTCATCATACATGCAGAGAAATCATACACACCTATATACGATCATTTTTAAAAAGCTTACAACACTTTGTTTAACATTTTTTTTCATCCTATGTTAGTAATGTTATATTTGTCGGGAGCCATGTCTAGCCAGAAGTCCCGCATATGCCTCAGAAAAAATTAATCTAAATATTATAAGCCAATGGTCATCAAAATCTTAGCGGCGCACTTAACGTACTTCCGTCAGACAAAAAAACAAAAAGTGACGCTAAATGATAACTCACCGGTCTTCCTGCAATATCCAAGCACCAAGTGTCGTCAATATCCCTTGTCCGATAATACGGAAGATGGGCAACCATCTCATCGAACTGCCTGCCAATGTCTTGATCGCAACGAACGGAAACATTTGTAAATCCAAGAAAGCAGACGAAGAAAAGAAACGACCACATGGAAAGGTAAATGAAAAAAATGAGAAATGATGGGCTCGGAAAGAAAATTTGAAAGTGTAATGTATATATTTTTTGGATCAAGTTTGGCGATATGCACTCTGAGAACAAATGTTCGCTTTGCACTGTGCAATTTCTTGCCTTTTGCACCGTGCAATAAGTTTTTTCGGCTGTCGTTCGCACCCTCAGCATTTCGCGTTCTCTCTCGGCCGTAAAAATCGTTGAATATCTCCGCTTCCGTTGCAAAGCGCGAGCTAAAATTTTCAGGGCTTGTTATATGTCCTATACCCAAAATGTTTACTTTTTTCGACTGGCTTTTTTGCACAGTGCAAACACCAAAAGTGCGTAGAATTTTTGTCCACGCCGCACAGTGCATTTTTCCTCTTTATGCACGGTGCGCGGGCCCTTTGAAGCATTTTGCACTGTGCAAACCTCAAAAAATTCCGTTGGCATTGCGCAAAACTTTAAGCGCCGACGCAGCGACATAGTTGGAAAAAAGTTGCAAACGTAAATAAACGTAAATGAAGAAAAAAGGCGGCAGCGAAAAACAGTGAAACGCACGGTGCGTGAGCGACCAATAGGTGAAAAAAGATAGAATGCACAGTGTACCGGCGAAACTATAGTAAATACCTCATTCGCATCTCTTTGAAATTATATCATTGGAAGTCAGACCTGCTGTGTGTTTACGTTCATGGTCAAGGCTGTTGCTGAAGACGAGCCGTTGTTTCCTTATGATTTCACAGTTCTTGGTGGCATAACCCTAATATTTTCAGTAGGCGCAGAGTCGGCCAACCCAATCGTTTCTTTCAGCTGAACGATTTTGTGGTTCGCGTTTTCTACGCAACGTTCCACGTGTTTCTCATTGGGCACTTCCCATTCGTAATGCTGATGTTCATTTTTCGATGTGCACAAACAACCGGACGAGAGAAGGTGGTGAAGTTGCTGTCCAGTCGGTTCTCCTCACATATTTCAAATGATTCACAAGGGAATAAATTTTAACTTGTCTCGGAGCGAATTAACAAATCTATCACCCACTTTTAAAATAAATATACCAAACGATGATGAAATTAAAGACTTGACAGTAATTTGTAATGTAATAATTTTTTGAGGTATTTTTGTTAGCCCATAACAATAATTGTCATGTTAGAGTAGACAAGCGGCTCTTACTTCCGTCGGATCCATCTGTGATCCAATCCCCTTTCCGAATTTGTGGAGCGGCCCGGCCTCAAAGCCACGTCTATTTTATCTATCTCAAACCACTTTGCTTGCGACGTTGAGAAGGCAAGGTTAATTGAATTCGCATTCTGCCAAGCCTTGTGACGGCAGTTGATTGTGTTGCACAAAGGGACAGTACATCAACTATATGAGAAAGTATCGGCGGGAGTTGTGAAATAGATTTTAATGACATTTCGAATACAAAGACACTAAAACTCTTTTGAGATATTCAATGTATGATAATTACCCTACTTTTTAGGGCGTGTGAAACGAAATGTCAAAAAAGTTTCTTTGTCTGCTACACCAATAACAACGAAAAAAAATAATGGTGACATTCTACATGCTTACTAATAAATATTTTACTGTTTGCAATTCTGCCTCCTTTGTTTTCGCTGCAGGACATAAAAAGACTTCTTTGACATTTCGTTTCACACACCGTAAATTGCACAATTCAAAAGTTTTTGTTCTGGCCCTTTAGCTGTGAGCGTCCGCATCTTATTATATTTCATGATCTCGCCAGAGAAAGGGTCCCTCGAGAATCTCCAGCAATATATATACTTATAACCCTTCAAATGGGCTTAAGGCATTCATCAAAAGTGAATATCCAAATTTCAACAGGCATCCTACATTTTCGTGAACAAATCCCAACACATACCTCCAAATCCGGTTGAATTAAGATTCGAATTGAATAGACGGATTACCCAGAAGATGTTAAGTCTCTCCGATGTTATTGCTCGCGTACTCAACTACCGTAACTTTTTCCATTTTTTGAATTATGGCTGGAGATGGCTGGTGGGGGATTAATGGCTGATGCTAGCTTTATGATTACGTCGGGTTTTTGAAGACGATCCTTGACATGATGTAGTCTTTTTTTTGTTCATTTACAGCAAACTTTTAAAGGGCCAGTACAGCTACTGTTGAATTGCGCGAGTTACGGCGTGTGAAACGAAATGTCAAAAAAGTTTTTTTATGTCCCGCAGCGAAAACATAGGCGGCAGAGTTGCAAACAGTAAAATAATTATTAGTAAGCATGTGGAATGTCATCATTATTTTTTTTCGTTGTTATTGGTACAGTAGACGAAGAGGCTTTTTTGACACTTCGTTTCACACGCCGTAAAAATCGGCTGTGACGGTAAAGCGTAAGCTACAATTTTCAGGAAGCGATACATGATATATGCTCGATATATTAGTCAAGATATCAGCTTTGTACTTAGAAGCTCCGTTAGCATAGCATACAGCGACAATCAACAAACGGCCATCCGTTTGTTGATTGTCTGCTATAGACTTGTACTAGGCAAGGTGCTGCTATAGACTTGTACTAGGCGAGGCAAAAGTCTTGCCAAGTGCAGTCGCTCTAATATCTTGTCAAAATTCACAGTGCTTTGCGACTACGTGCAGTTCAAAGCAAACTGTTTTGAAAAGGTTAATAAAAGCTCAGCGCACTCTTATTTCGCACCCCATTTGTCAGGCAAACCCACGTCCCGACCGCACCGTGCAAAAACATGTCAAGACTTTTCGGGCCGTCTAGTACATAGAAAGGTCGATGACATTGTCCATGGTCAAATTTTTTGGGCCGTTCCTTTGATACACTAGCTCAGTACAAACCTTGAAATGTCGCCTTGAACCATGCTTTCTTAATGAAATCAACGAAACGCGTGGTTCCACGTCAAATCCGATTACCGTTTTATAGTCCAAGCAAAGCCTTCTTTTCCCCGCTCATTACTCCAACCTGCTATATCTCCACGTTGCCATCAATGGCGTTAATTCTTTTCTTTTCCAATGTCTTTCAGATGGAAAAGTATTACTTCGACAGGCACAGCTACGCGGAGCTGTACAACTGCTCCAGGTATACGCCGGAAGAATGGCACGACTTTGGCGTTCCCAACAAAATCATCGGCGTTGTGTATACGACGGTGGGCGTCATGTACGAAGTGTTGTATTTCCCGTGTTTGTACACAATGTCGTCGTCAAAGTTTTTGAAATTGTCGTGCTACAAGATCATGTTCTTTTTGGGTAAGTGAAAGCTTTTTTGACGATCGAACGGTTTGAATATGTAAGGAGTGAATGCGGAAAAAAAATGGTACGACCAAAAAACGTTTTTCTCTTTGACCGCTATCCGCCTTTTGCATGCTCTCTCCACGGCAACGGCCATTGATTATCTCGGCCGCCCTTGAAGAACGCGAGCTAAAACGTTCAGTGATTAATATGTAGCCTACCACACACGTCAAATCGAAAAAGCAAGAGAGAAGGAAGTCTTCAAGTCGGCAAATCGTTTTGACACTTCGCAACACATGCGAAAAATTATTTTCCAAGCGGCCGCCTTTTTTCCTGATTTACGTTTATAGCGAGTATTTGACGAAAACAGCAAAATAACTGCCAAGCCACAATAAAATATTTTTTTCAACAATTTGCAATATTTTTCAGCAAATTCTAACAAGAAATCGCAAATTTAGATACCCAAAAAAATTTCTTTTCTTCAATGTTGCGAAGTGTCAAAGACGAATCGCCAACTTGAAGACTTACTTTTCGATTTGACGTGCCACAGTACTAATTTATAAAGCGGTCTGCACCGCGAAAAATTGTGCAAAAACGTGAAATGCACAATGCAAGATGCGTTTTTTGCCTAGCAATCGAAAGTCTACTTTATGAAAATACTATTTGCATAGTGGTCAGAACGGGTTACAAAACTTTATGACAGCAACTTTAGTAAGCTAGGAGTATGGAAATTTACGGTAAAGCATTTGCTCTGGCTCCGCACTAAAAATGATTTTTCAAGCTGCGCCCGAGCCTTGGATCTTGGTGTCCTATCAGCTCGGGTTTTTCTTGCTATTTTGAGATGTTAGTCGAGCCCAAAAAGCATCTGCTTTCTCTATCAACCATAATTTTTTGCAGGAATTATTGACATGGCCTGCATCTTCATCAACTCCATTTTGGCCGGCTACTTTGCCTGGCACGGCAACACTTTCTGCGACCATAAAGAGATCATGTACATTAGTGGGAGCATATCTACGGGGCTGTGGTGTGCCGCCTGCATGGCGTGCATGATGCTGGCAATGAATCGGTGCTGCGACCTGCTGAAGCCCGATTGGATGGAGACTTTGTTCAGCGGATGGAGGAGTTATGTGTGGCTGCTGGCGCCAACCCTGTACGGATCGTATTTTGTTGTCTTTACTCCGCCCTTGATTTTTACGTCGGTCTATGACGGCGCCTTCTTTGATCCGTTCGTTGGAACGCCCATCTCGGACAAAGAGCGGGTAAAGGTTTGTCAATGTTTTGAAAGGGTTGAAAAGTTGATAAGGGTTTGGTCCTTGGCTACTAATTTTAAAGACCTTTCAGACCATTTCAAATTAAAATACGAAGAGTTGATGACTCAAAGTCTCTTTTTTCCAAAATTACGAATTTCTCCGATAATTATTGATGCGTAATGTCACAACTAAAAATTGGGCCTAAAAGAGAATGAGGGACCCTTTCGCAGGGCGACATAGTAGAAGCTATGCTTAGTACTAGTCCGTGCGGAAAGTCGCTGGAGTGATCTTAGCGATATGTACTGTGCAAAAAGTTAGAGGGCAAAAAACCTATTGCACGGTGCAAAAAGCAAGAAATTGCACAGTGCAAATCATTTCAGCGAGTTTGCCACGGTCTAGTATAAAGCTTGTCGCAAAATTTTTTTTCCGTTGTTATTGGTAGAGTCGACGAAGAAACTTTTTCGACATTTCGTTTACACGCCGTAAAAAGCGCGATTCAAAAGTATTATAGCTGTGCTGTGTCTTTAAATACGATAGGTATAATTGAAGTGCGGGAAAACGGAATTGAGAGGAAGTAGTAGTCCGTCCGTAAAGTCGCTGGAGTGATTTCCACGACATGCACTGTGCGAAAGCAAAAGTTCACTTTGCACTGTGCAATTTGACGCTTCTTGCACCGTGCAACAGGCTTTTTTCGGGATCAAGAGATAAGAAAATTTTGATCAAATTTATTATATACTAGTCCGTTTGCAAAGTCGCTGGAGTGATTTCCACGACATGCACTGTGAGAAAGCAAAAGTTCACTTTGCACTGTGCGATTCGTTGCTTCTTGCACCGTGCAACAGGCTTTTTTTTGGCTGTCGCTCGCACCCTCTCACTTTTTTTGCAGGGTGCAGGTCGCGACAATCACTCCATTGACTTTTTGAACGGACTGGTATTTTTGCTGACAATTTGCAGATATAATGTTGTTAGAAATGTAACGAATATTATGTTTGCTTCTTTTGGTCAGAAAAAATACTTTATTTATGAGGGAAGTGTTTCAACTGCAATGCTCAGCACATTCTTTAAAATTTACTCATACGTTAGGCCCAGGCAATACGACCTCTTGAAAACATTAGTTTGCACTTTAAAGACACACACCCAATTTAATAAACGATAGAAAAGAGTACGTGAAATCTGGAGAGCAGTCAGGGAAAAAAATATTTTATGCCATGTTTTTACCGGTTTTGGGCGGAAGTTTTAGCTTCTCGGCAGGGGCAGCCGATTCAACGGTCTTTGCGGCCGAGAGAGTACGCGAAATGCGGGGAACGGTCAGAGAGAAAACACTTTTTGGCCGTATCGTTGCCATTCTCGTGTGGAAAAAAGCAATTTTTTGCGGAAACGTTACACTCTGCGGTAGAAAAAGGCACTATACCTTTCACATCAAAATTCTGAAGAAAGCGGTAGATTTTTGCCAACTTTTGATCCAAAAACCTCGGTTGATTCTGCAAAGCGCGAGAAAAGCTTGCATATGCCTTAAAAGATTATAATCTCAGTGTGTGTTACGTTTATTTAAATGTGAGCATCTCACTTGCAGCTCTTTCTTGTCGGCTCCATTTTTGCAACCACACGAGCTATATCATAGAACAAGTATATATATATATATATATATATATATGTTGTAAAACTTTTCCGTCGCATTATACTCCCTTTACAAAAGAGCTCGATTTTAAAGGATGCTACAAACCTATTACAATGTAGTTACAGCACTACAAAGATTACAATGAAATTACAGTATGATGTTATGCGTCATTTGGATACAATTTTCAAAATTAAGTTGTATTTATTATATCAATATGCATCAAAATGTATTCTAAGGTTTTCAAATGTCTGAGTGATTGTTAGAAACTTCCTGATTACACAGTATAAACGTTTCGACTTCCTCTGTCTGCCGTGTTACCACACATTTTTTTCAGTACACCAGTTGGCCGCATACAATCAACAATGTCATTGTTATCGTCGTCTTGTGCACTGCGTATTCATGTATCTGCATATATGTTTGTATTAAAGCCAGACCGACAATGGGCGGCCACAGATCGACTGGGATGAATGCGCTGCAAAAACAGGCAAGTACAGTGGGAATTAAGCGATGAATGCTGTTGGGAGGGCATTAAAATTTTAGATTATTATATGAAACTAGGTAATACTAGCCCGTCCGTAAAGTCGCTGAAGCGATTTCTGCGATGTGCCTTGTAAAAAAACAAAAGTTTACGTTGCCCTGTGCAATTTCTTGCTTTTTGCACCGTGCAATCGGCTTTTTTCGTCTGTCGCTCGCACTTTGACCTTCGTACAGTGTGCACAATAATTGCTCTTTAAAAATTGCTGTAACTTTTTTTGTTGTCATTAGAAATCTGTCATATTTGGCACCAATGTGCCAGTGGGAATTAAGCGATGAATGCTGTTGGGAGAGGACTAAAATTTTAGATTATTATAGGAAACTAAGTAATACTAGTCCGTCCGTAAAGTCGTTGAAGCGATTTCTGCGATGTGCACTGTGAGAAAACAGAATTTTACGTTGCCCCGTGCAATTTCTTGCTTTTTGCACCGTGCAATAGGCTTTTTTTGTCTGTCGCTCGCCTTGATCTTCGTACAGTGTGCACAATAATCGCTCTTTAAAAATTGCTGTAACTTTTTCTGTTGCCATTAGAAATCTGTCATATTTGGCACCAATGTGCACTAGTTGACTACAAATGTTGTGCCAAAAAATTATTTCAATAAGTTTCCATGAAGCGAAAAACAATTCAATTTCTCGACGACGATACGATTTCTGATGCGACATTGCGCGACATTATTTTCTCGACGGACTGACAAGAATTAGTTGCCCAATTTTTTTTACAAAAGCAAATTTCCACATGAATTTGGGAGCGCGATGGCTGAAAAGCATGTGTTTTTCCTTGAAGAACGTTGAATACCTGTACCTTAAACTTTACGAATTTCTTCAACACTTCATGTGCTCATTTCTTTGTACTTTTCGCAATCTCAATTGTAACAGTGGTAAAACAATAGCTTTCATCAAAGATGACAACAAAATGCTTTACCGTAAACATGTTTAGAGGGCAATTCGTGGTAACAACAATAGCCATCAAAACAATAGTCATCCAATTCGAAACTCTTATGACAACATGTTTGTAATTCTAATTTAACCCCAAAAAAATGACAATTCACTGTGAAACATTGTAGATTATTGCGCAAGCCACACTCATTTGTATGTTGATCCTGATCGCGGCGAGTGTGTACGTGCGAATGCAGTTCGCCGAAACCTCAAACTACATGGTCATTGTGGGTCAAATCACATGGCAATCGAGTCACGGTGAGTTTCGGCACTACAAACGTTACAGTATAAGAGTTGCATTCTGCACGTAGAGAAAGTATAATCGTATGTAGCGTTGTTTTCGTGATGAATGTATGGTATTTAGATACAGCAGCGAAATTGGAGAGATACAATCATGTTTTAACGGAAAAGTGCATCGAAATCTTTGCAAAAAAATTTTTGTCGCTTACTTTTGCAGAGATCACGCGAAAATTGAGTCGTAAGCTGTCACCAGACCATGAAAAGTTCCGGAAAAAGACAATCTTGTCCGAAATACGGTAGCTCCATACTAGTCCGTTCGCAAAGTCGCTGGAGTGATATCCGCGACATGCACTGTGAGAAAACAAAAGTTTTTCTGAAATTTCTTGCTTTTTACACCGTGCAGTAGGCTTTTTCGGCTGTCGCTTTTCTTGCACAGTGCAAACTCCAAAAATCTCTCCATTCACTTTGCGAAAGGATTAGTAAAACATCTTTTTTCATACGAAATTTAGAAAAGGCGAAGAAACATTTTTTCAGTGAATATTTTTAGCCGTGTAAGCTATAAAGCCAGAACAGCTCTTTTGAATTGAGCGTTTTAACGGCGTGTGAAACAAAGTGTCAAAAAGTTTTTTTATGCACTGCCGCGAAAACAACGCGGCAGAGGTCAACAGTGCAATAATTATTGGTAAGCATGTAGAATGGCACCATTATTTTTTTCCGTTGTTATTGGTACAGTAGACGAAGACACTTTTTTGACATTTTTGTTTCCACGCCGTAAAAGCGCGATTTAAAAGTAGCTGTAGTGTCTCTTTAAAAAAATGGAACGCTTAGATTATTATAATTTTGTCTTTCAAAACCGTAGAAGGCAGAAAAGAAGGAAGTTTCAAGTTGGCGATTCGTCTTTGACACTTCGCAACACGTACAAAAAAAATTTTTTTATCATATTACAAGTTTTTTCCTTTTTCTTACAATTTATTGCCAGTATGTGAAAGAAACGGCAAAATAACTGCCCAACACAATAAAATTATTTTTTTCCACCATTTTGCGATACTTTCAGCAAATTCTCGACAAGAAATGGCAAATTTAGATACCCAAAAAATATTATACTTTTCTTCGATGTTGCGAAGTGTCAAAGACGAATCCCCCTTGAAGACTTCACTTTTCGATTTGACGTGCCCCAGTGCTAACTTGTAAAGCGGTCTGCACCGCGAAAAATTGTGCAAAAGTCTGATTTGACATGCGTCGCACTTGGCACTTTTTTGGGAATAAATTTTTTGATTTTCTTAACGAGTCAGCCAAAAAAGTTGTTAAGAACTTGTCTGAAACAGACAACAATTTTTTTG
>VUOU01000013.1:78127-113865 GCA_025436335.1 Bursaphelenchus mucronatus
CTTTCCAGTCTCTCGTGGAAAAATTTTAAGTCAATTACTAGTAAAGACAATTTAATTCACAAACGTTATTAAGTATATAATACATCAGCTAGCCGAACCGGATCGAGCCGCACCACTTTAGGCCGCGGGCCGGGCATCAATTTTTGACCCGGCTTGGCTCGAGAGCCATGTCTTGCCCTGACTGAAGGATTTTCCTTTGCATAACTAAGTTTTGAGGCTTCAATTTTTACAATCAAACACAGTAACTAACTCTTTGTGCGCCATATCAATTTTTGGTCATTTTATATATCTTTTCACAATTTATTCCCCTCTTACATTTCCAATAATGTCAAGTCATTGTCAGAATTTTAATCATCGCCCATTCAAACCCGTTACACGTCTTTCATTTTGACTGTTTATGTAAATAACACTTGCAAATGCCCGTGTAATTCGAGGGAATGAGTGGTTTTATTATTCACATGTCTGATATAAAAGTCGTATAACAAAGATTGCTAAGGCGGGATAATTTCCGGTAAAGTGAGGGTTTTTTACGTTTTGTTCCTTCAGTTCCTCGCAATATTATTGTAAGAAAAAGAAGATAACATTGTAACAAAAAAAGCGGCCTAAATGGACTATGTATATTACTCCTGATAACGCCTCTTTGTCTGCATATCAGTTCCTAGAATTGGCTTTGTTTTCCTTTCACCCATCCTGCACATGTTTTCGGCCAACGGGCTTGTTTTTTTGGGGTAGTAAGGCAGTGTTCAGCAGACAAGAAATGAACGATTGTTTGTTACAAAGCCCGCAGGTTTCGGAAAACAATCTCCGGAATGCCGGGCATACGGTAGCTCGTAGATCAACTGCGTATAAAAGGCAAAGTATAATTGGAAATCAAAGAGGGTGGGTGTGGAAATCCGCCGAATTTATCAAAGGTTAGTGGTCATCGCGTGATGGGAAATAAATAGGTATAAATTAGATATGCTTTTTGTGAACTTTTGATTGTAGTCCAATTTGTAGCTGGGGCTGCTTACAAAGGATGTATCTCAATTGCGACGCTCAGAATTAGATGTACACGCATCGGTCATTTGCCTCTTGCAAGGATAGCCGAGATATTATTTGTCGACGATAAAGTGCGCGACACGGAGAGCAGTCAGAGAGAAATGAACTTTTTGGCTGTGTCTTTGACAAACCTGCGCGAAAAAATGGATTTTTTTACGAAAACATCACTCAGTACGATAGAAATAGTTGCCAAATATTTAATGCCAAAATTTGCAAAAAATTGCCGCAGCTCAAGAGAAAATCTCTTGTTTATGATTGCTATCAATCTAGAGAGTGTGTAAAGTGAGCTAGAAACGTTTAAACAAAAATTGTTGATAAGAAAATTACAAAATTTTTTTACAAAAATGGTTTGCGTCAATTTTTGTTCCATTTTTAAAAAAAGTCATTACAGCTATTTTTGAATTGCGCTTTTTACGGCGTGTGAAACGAAATGTCAAAAAAGTTTTTTATGTTCTGCAGCAAAAACAGAGGCGGCAGAGTTGCAAACAGTAAAATAATGATTAGTCCGCATGTAGAATGTCACCATTTTTTGTCGTTGCAACTGATACAGCATATCAAGAAATTTTTTGGACATTTCGTTCCCACCCTGTAAAAAGCGCGATTCAAAAGTAGTTGTTCTGTCCCTTTAACGGTTGAATAATAAACTAAATGTCAAAAACAAATTCTTTATCAATTCAAATAAAAACGGGAAAAAGTTATGGTGAGATTTTACATGTTTAGTGATAATTATCTTTCTATTTGCAATTCTTCCGGCTTTTTTTTGCGATAAGACATAACAATTTTTTTGACATTTCGTTTCTCAAGCCTTACTTTCTGCATAGCACAAACTAACAATAAGCGTCTTTTTTCCAAGGATTCCAAAACGTGGACCACATTCTCGGAAATGTGTCTTGACCAAATCCCGACACCCGGAACTGCATTCTAACGATACTTGTTTTCATTTTTGTTTTTTCGTTCTTGGAAACTCTTGCTCTTCCCTCCACGCCGATATATTTTATGCAATTTTCAAAGAACTTGGAGCTTGTTTTTGTCTAATGGTCAACTTTGTTTTTTTAAAAAAAACGAGTAGTTTAAAGTACGGTAAGAATTTCTAAAACAAAAGGTGTAAAGTGCTCTTTTAAGGTCGTCAGTGATTGTTTTGTCTGTTTCGGCTCCGTTCAAAGTGCAGATTTTGCGGGCTGCTAATAATCAAAGCATTCAAAGCATATCATTTAATGCAAACGATAGCCTTTTGCTGACTGCGAAAGTGTTCAAAGTGATTTTTGATGAAACTTGGCACAAAATTTGGATTAAACTTTTCTAACGCACAAGCGAGGCTCATAGTCCGCGTTTTGCAGAAACAGTTAAGATCTTTAGGTCGGAAGTTGGCCAAAATGTCCCACTTTTATCGGAGTCTTAACTTAAAAAATTTCATGAAAAGTTTAACCGTAGAAAGCAGCGCTTCTGCAAAAAATGCGAATATGCCCTTAGGCCAAAAAGCGTTTTTCCCTCTGAGCGCTCTCCGGATTTCGCGTAATCTCCATGTAGCAAAGATCGTTGAATACCTCGGCTTCCCCTGCAAAGCGCGATCTAAAATTTTTAGGGACTGATAGATACATGGCCTATGCCCCCAAAATGTTAAAAAAACTGTAGGAATTGTTAGATTAAAATGTGTCCTTTTGTGATCTACAAAGCGGTAAAAACTGTTTAGTATTTCTTGCGCCCCAGCCCAAACATCTCTTTTATGCGTTATTCGTGCAAAATTTTGATCACAAGCACTTCCATTTTTAATCTACTGCCAAAACCCCGTCATATCCGTGTGTCCTTAATAAAAAAAGTAAAATTCTTCCACCTCGAGCACAAACATGCGTGATACGCGCTGGAGTCATATGACAAACGTGGCTCGCAATATTATACTTTCGGAACCGTGGGATTTGGTTTTAATTGTCACTTCAAACTTTGCGCGTCCCTTACTCGGATCTGTATAAAGAGTGAAATTGAAAGTTATATTCCCTTTCGTTCGGGAGCGCTCGATATGATATAGCAAACAATTTTATTGTGTTTTCAGTAGTTGGATTACTGCAAAAGGAAGTTTTTTCAACTTGGAAGGAATAAACTGAATTTACAAGATTTTCTTGTAAAGAGATGACGATGACTACCTCAGAAATGCTTTGTCTTGGCATGTTGGCTGTTGTGTTGAAATCATCGGAGTCAAGGCCCATTGAAGTGAATACCCATGACAAATCTATGGAACTGGTAATGGTTACGGGGGTAAGAATTCGATTTATTGCGCTAAAGTGGCCCAAAGGGCTGTGAAATTTGCCTGTTAATGTAAAACAAGCTTTTTTGCAAGCACAGGCCTTCATGTAGGGCAGTCAAGGTTTTAACAATCACTTTTTTTGTAGCTGTGGCGCCACGGTACACGAGCACCCGACATTGACTTTCCGTATAACTTGTACCCTGAAGATTATTGGAAAAACGGCTTTAATCAGCTAACTAATGTAAGAACATTTTCAAGACTTTTGGACTCACTTATCGGTCCGTCGGGGAAATAATGTGAATTTGTCGCACCTTGAAATCGCCCATCATCGCGTCGCGAGGCTTCGGAATTTGGTACGCGATCGCGGCGAGGCACAAATTTTTCTGCGACAAATCCGCAGTATTTCCCCGACAGATTGATAGCAGCCTTTGACTAAAATACTTTTTATACCTTGCCGTCTCAGTACGGAATCCAACAACAACGAGAACTTGGCGCTTTCATTCGTCAACGCTACGTCAAGATGCTCAAATTCTTACCCGCCGAACACTCAAATCTCGCAATAAAAGTGGAGTCTTCAACGGCCAACCGAACCCAACAGTCGGCGTTGCACAACTTCCGCGGGATCTTCAACGACGACTCTTTGACTTTAGAGACGATTGACGTTAGATGGCCAAAAGTCAATGAGCCAAATATTGTTGGATATCCCTACTACAACGCCTGTGCATACGTCGAGAAATTGGAAAAATATGTTTCGAAAAACGAGGCCTTGAACAATTTCATGGATACTAATGTAAGTTTGTAAATAAAATGATATTATAGATAATGCCCATTTTAGGAATGGTTCAAGAAATTGTCCCCGACCAAAAGTATCCTTCATTTGTTTGACTTTGCGGATCCACTTTATGTTGAGGTGAGTCTTACCCATTGCGTGCAGATCAGATAGTGATAAGTGAGATACGACAGTGTAATTCCTTTCAGAAGCGTCAAAGCCTCTCCTTGGCCCAGGTCTATGAACAAAACTGGACACAAATCTTCCACGCGTATGTCCAATCAATAAGGTTCTTCTACGGAATTGGTAAGCTGCCATTTCTATATTCTAATATGTTCATGTCACGCCAAATTTGTTTTTGTGTTTTCAGATCTCAATGACCAAAAAATTGATCTGCATGAAAAGCTAGTTCAATATCATGCTGGCCGAGTTTTAACCAAGCTAAGCGATATGTTCAATGCTAAAAAGCGATGCCGAGCAAACGCAAATAGCCTCATGGATGACAACGGTGAATGTGAAGATCTTGAGCCGTTGAAATTCAAGGCATTTTCTTTGGTATGTCATCGTATCGCTCCTTAGATTTTCCCATCATTGCTATCACTGTTCTAACTCAAACTTTCCTTCAGCACGACACTTACATTCTGGGTTCTCTCTTCGCCATGGGCTTTAAAAATCTGGACTATAATCGTGAAGACAATTGTGAAATGGCGTCGGCTTTGTTTTGGGAGCTATGGGAAGACAGGACAACCAGCGACTACTATGTTCGGGTGATTTATCGACGCAGTGTCGATGAGCTCTATGATATCACAGCCGACATTGAGGGCTGTCAATGGTATCGGCAGGGCTGCCCGATTGAATACTTTTTCAACCGACTAAAACCTTATTTAGTTCCGGACAGCCAAGAATATTGCTCTCAATCCATCTGAGAATTGTGAGAGAAGGTTACGGGTGAAGTGAAAGCAAATGTAGTACTTTATAATCTAGTCAACTTATCATTCCAACTATTATTGTACATAATTCGTATCTTCTAATGATAAAAAAAATTAAAAAATAGCCGTTTGAACAGATGCCACAATCGTATACAGATATATTTTTGGTACATGATTTTTGTCCTTTCAATTTCCCTAAGCGAATAATCTAATGGCAACTCTTGAAACCGGTGCCTTTAAAGGGCCAAAACAGCTACCTTTGAACTGCGCTTTCTACAGCGTGTGAAACAAAATGTCAAAAAAGTTTTTGTAATGTATATATATATAACATATATAACACATGTCATTTGGCCATAGATAATTTGTACAACTCCTTTGTCAGTTATTGTTGCCACTCGGGAATGCTAAAAACGTCCGATTAGGTGAACTGGCGCCGCTTCTGGAGACGGTCAGATTCCAATCTCTTGTTTACTGTGCTCCTGATTTCCCTGTCTTACTCATGTTTTATTATTAAATATCTGTATTACCGAGAAACGCAAAATTCTTTTAAATAATTTATTCGATTATTTTCAGGCGGGCATTATGAAAAGTCAAACCTATTACCACCCAGTGACAAGTTAGACTACTTCCATCTATCTACATAGGATTAGGATTCCGACTGTACATACATATGGTATTGTTATAATCAATGGAGTTGAGCCCAAAGATTCCGGCTGCAATATTGTCTGTTATAGCGACGTTCGGAATGTTTGGAAATTTAAATATTATTGCAGCAACTGTACAGACAAAGTAAGAATATGTACTATAATTAAGGAAGTCCAAGACAATAATCTCTACGTATGCGTGACGACCAATTTTAGTTCTCTTCGGACAACTTGCAACTGCCTCATCGCATTCACAGCGTTGCTCGACTTCATTCATCAGCTCAGTCAATACGTTGCGACGTATTTTGCTTTTATTGGAGATTACCCCACCGTTGAAAAATGCTTTCGCTTCCAATTCCTGCCAATGATTGGCTGTAACGCCGCTGAAGTCGCGATGCTGTTTACCAGCTTGGACAGGCTGTATTGTGTTGCAAGGCCTGTGGCGTAAGTGAGGGATAGTGTGAAAGGAATCTTATCGAGAATTTCGACAAACATGGCTGTGTATGGTCCTGTATCTCGCTGGAGACAAAACCATGATTTTTGTTTGAGTCCAATGGAAGCCCAGTAGTTTTGGCCGCTCTTACCTTAACAGCGCAGTGTTTTACACTTCTCTGAAAAAAGCGTAGCAGAGCACGACATTAGACTTGTTGTTAGATTTACAAAGAAACTTTTTTTTCTTTATAGAGTCAGTACAACTACTTTTTAAATGCGAAGAAGAAGCTTTCTTATGCCCTGCAGCTAAAACAAAGTAGGCAAAATGGTAAGCAGTAAGATAATTATTAGCAAGCATATAGAATGTCTGCATAACTTTTTTGTTGTTCTTGATACAGTGCAAGAAAAAATGTCATTGACATTTCGTTGCTCAAGATATAAAAAGCGCGGTCCAAAAAAACTGTGCTAAGCATTTAAGAAATTCCTTCAATTATAAAAAATAGGACACTCCTTACACCTGTTGATCACTTACACCACATTTTCGAAACCACTGCAACATATACTTTTAGAATTCGTTAATTCTTTTTCTCATATTCAACATGAGTTTTTAGGTATCAACATGTCTCATGCGCTCTTGAAATCCCAATTTGCGTCGCTGTTTCACTATTTTTTGGTCTATGGATAAACTACAAGTCCTTTACGAGCTTCCAGTCAATCAAATTTCAAGCAACCGTATGCACTCTGGGCTCTTGCTATAACGAAGCGTTGGAAGCCGTCACTGTTGCAAATGGTATAATCCATTTGGCCACCATACTGATTTATGGCACGATTTATATAATCATCAAAAAGATTACAAAACAAAAAGCCTCGGGGATGCTGCGGTCGATTGCAGCTGTTACATTTTGCGTCGTTTGTGGATGGCTGTTGACTATGGTTCTGTTTGAGGTGTTTTTGAGTTTGGGAATTCGTGTGTCGGATGCGCTTATCCTGTACCTTGGAATACCGCTGAATATTTCGATATCGTTGAACTACCCGATATACTTTTTGATGAGGTAAAGATGTCTTATGGAGGGATTTACGATGATTCTGTGGTTTTAGCAGTCGATATCGAGGGGTGTTCAAACAACAACTGGATTTTTTCCGATGTCGCAGCTTCTTTAGAACCGCCGTTCAAGAAGTTTCGAATACGAGCGTTGTCGCTTTAAAATCATCAAAGTAAGACTTTGTCAGGACATGGCAGCCAATCCTTGTTTTATGATACTATGTCTGTTGAAAAAATAATGAGCACCACTCATCGCATAAAAAATCGCAGTAAATTTTTTGGGTTTTAATGGGAGGCCCGCGGTCTAAACCTATTAATCCAAATACAGATGGAATCCTTTTTATAAGGAAAGTACCCCAAGTGCGACGCTCAGATTCCCTTTAAATTCGGCACGCATGTCAGGCATAGGCCACATATTCATTCCTGAAAATTTTAGCTCGCGCTTTGCAGGCGCAGCAGAGATATTTAACAATCTAGAGAGCACGCGAAGCGCGGAAGGCAGTCACAGAGGAAAAAACCTTTTTGGCTATAACTTTGCCAGTTTCGCGACGGAAAAATAATGTTTTTGTGGAAACATTACCCGCTATGGTAGAAATAGGCATGAAACTTTTCATACCAAAAATTCGCAAAAAAAATTCACATTTTCGCCAACTTTCGATCTAAAAATCTCGGTCGTTCTGCAAAGCGCGAGCTAGGACTGTAACATATGTCTTAGAAAAAATAATACTAAATTTGTGCCAAGTTTTATCAAGATCCCAGCGTCGCACTTGGGGTACTTCCTTCCCCTGTAAAGAGTCGGAAGAGGGCAGGCAACGTACGTAATAAACAAACATAATATCAAATGCACGGCGGCTTACTTGATCTCATAAAACAACAATAAAAACGACTACTTAACAAGAAGAATATCATACCTTGAGAAATGAGCCAGCACGAAGCGATTCGAACATGTGAATGCGCAATCATTTCTAGAACTTTAAACTTGCCTGTTGCTTTCTCTTCTCAATGGAACGTCCCAATCCCCTCCGAACTCGAGATGCGGACCGCAAAGGGCGGGAGCCATCCCGATCCGTGGCCCCGATCAGGAGAGATCAGCCCGGAGATAAGAAAGGTAAGCGATTCAGGACGGCTTTATTTTCCAGAATTCAATTGTTTTCCTTGGGGGTGTGGGCGCGTAATTTTTAGAGCATGAATGACCCCAACTGCTTCATTCCAACGCCATATTAAAGGAATCAGCCGCCGCCAGGGCGGTGCGACTTCGCCAGGCTGCGGAAACTCCAACCAACTCAACGCCGGCAGGGGGCCAGAACACTGATGAAAGAGGACCGTTGGCCGAAGCCGTTGCACTTTCACGCGAGGCTGCCGATTGACAGTTCGTGAAGAACTGTAAACTGATAGTGACAGTCCGGAGGTGGCATTGCCGGTAAGGAATCCGACCAACCTGATCCTTCAAGATCAGGTTGGTCGGTTTCACTGGGATGTCAGGCCGCCCATTCTGAAAGTAAGGGCAACAAATTTTCGTAATAGATAGGGCCGGACCAATATTTATGCATTCGACCTAACTTGATCGGCATTTTGGGAAGACCCGTGCTCACTGTGCGGCCGTTGTGGGAGAAGCAATCGATCCAGCTGCGAAGAATAGTATCAACGGCCGAGGTTGGTACCTTAACCGAAGAGGAGGTGTACCCCCGACGTGGCCAAATACAAGCTAAAAAATCTTTTTTATCAGAAATTCCTTTTAACGGGACGGATCTTGTATTGAAAAATCGGATTTGGAATTTAATTCGGATCCGTAACTACGGTAGCTATTTCCACCAGCTATATGTGCATTTGACCTAACTTGATTGGCTTTTTAAGCAGATACGTGCTCACTGGGCGGCCGCTGTGGGAAAAGTAATTCTTCCAGCTGCAAAGAATAGTATCAACGGCCGAGGTTGATACCTTAACCGAGAAGGAGGTGTACCCCCGGCGTGGCCAACTACAAGCCAAGAGTGAGGCCGTGAATGAATTATGGAGAGCCCACTCATTCTTTTATCCCTCATCAGAAGCAAACCGCAATCTCCTGAAACCGGATTATCAAGACTTGCGGATTCACTGCTCAATACGACGTTCACGAGCATCTTGATCTTCCTGAAAGACACCTGAATACGATTGAGTTTTACAATTTAGATGTAATTGCAGTTCTCATTACCGTACCTATCGTAATTGTTTCCTTTGCTTTGTTATTGGTTAGATGGGCTTTTAGAAGGCTTGTGACAAGCAGTGGTAAATCCAAAACTGAATAAATATTATAATGAGGCAATTGTATATTGTACTGCAAGACTTTTTTATAGAAATCTACTTTACAACATATAAAGAAAGAGAACTTTCCTCAAACATTATATCTTTGTTTCTTTGGTCTTAAAAATAATTCAAAATAGTTCATTTGCTACAATTTATTTGCAGTTTTCATTGTAAACATCATAGTTCATGTTGACTAGCCTTATACCTAGACTCACCGAATTATTAAAGTACTAGACCGTGCTATGTATAAGATGTCAAACGGCGTCTGATTTTTAAATCCTCTGCTTTTGTGCTCTAATTGTCGTATCTTGTTTGCATGACTTGCAAAGTATTGTTTCAAAAAGCATTTCACTTGATTCTTGTTGGGTTAGCTACAAGATGGTCCACTCAAGATGGCCTCATTTCAATGAAGAGTAACTTGGCAGTGCCGGCCAAAAATTCCTTGAATTTGGTTGTCTTGATGGGCTAGGCTAAATTAAATTTCCAAAACAGCTATTTTTGAATTGTGCTCTTTACGGCGTCTGAAACGTTTTTTACGTCCTGCGGCGAAAACAAAGGCGGCAAATTGCAAACAGTAAAATAATTATTGTGTAGAATGCCACAAAACAAGTATGATTAAAGTACATACGCCAAACTTTTGCAAATTATGGTTTGTGACGGTCGCACTTCACTTTCGGTCAGGCTGATATTTTTTTTTCTAAGTTATATTTCAATTTGTATTTCTTTACTTGAAATTTGTAGTTGCGGCTAACTCGACATTTCTTTTTCAGTAAGACAATAGCCACGGCATTTGGGATTCATGCAATCTCCCAGATACGTGGGTTCGGGCATTGGAATTAAAATATAGCACTATATTCAATCGCATTTTATTACTAGTTGGGTAGAGAGACTTGACATGTGTGCATCATGCGGAAAAGTTGTCGCGACACATGCGGAAAAGTTGTCGCGACACTGTTTGCACTGTGCGGGCCAAAAACGCATTTATTATTGTTTGTAGTTGTGTAAATATAATATACAATCTTAATTTTTTTTTAGAAAACATGGATGACTTCAATCCAAAGTACCCTGCAGTTATATTGGCCAGTTTCGCAACTTTTGGAATATTTGGGAATTTAAATATTATTGCGGCTACTGTAAGAAGACGGTAAGGCAGGTACTTCATCAGTTTTCACAAATTTTGCAATTGCTTTCCAAGCTTTAACTGTGCTTACAATAAATTTTAGGTCGCTGCGAACAACTTGCAACTACCTTATTGCCATCGCTGCCATGTTTGACATTATCCATGAGACCAGTCAGCATATCATGACTTATTTTGTTTCTTCCGGCAATTATCCAAAGTTAGAGAATTGCTTTTACATCCAGCTGATTCCAATGATTGGCTTTAACGCTGGTGAAATTCTAATGTTTTTTACGAGTCTTGATCGACTTTATTGTGTCGCAAAACCTGTGGCGTAAGTTTCAAATTAAAAAAGGGTTACAGCGAGGCAGCAAAGTTGCAAACAGTAAAAGCATTATTTGTAGGCATGTAGAATGTCACCATAATTATTTTTCTCGTTGTTATTGGTACTGCAAAGGAAGAAATTGTTTGGACATTTCACTTCCCAAGCCGTAAAAACGCGATTTAAAAGTAGCTGTTCTAGCCCAAAAAGTTTCTTCGTCTACTGTACCAATAACAACGGAAAAAAATAATGATGACATTCTACCTGTTTACTAGTAATAATTCTACGGTTTACAACACTGCCGCATTTGTTTTTGCTGCAATATATAAAAAACATTTTTGACATTTCGTTCCACACGCCGTAGAAACCGAAATTAGAAAGTAGCTGTACCGACCCTTTAAACCAACCCAGTGCTTTCTGCCCAACAAATCCGACTTTTGGTTAACCGTTGTGTCCGATTTCAGTTACCAACGAATCAGCGCCATTGCCGAAATAACCGTCTGTGTCATCGCCGCCCTCCTTTTTGCTGGCTGGTTGAATTATGAAGCGTATCTTAGTGTACAACCCATCAAAGAAAAGCTCACTCTTTGCAGCGTTGCTTCAAGCTACAATGGTGCGGCTCTGAACTCGTTTCCAGCTGCAAATGGTATCCTAAATCTTATCACCGTGCTGAATTACGTTGGGATTTGGATAATAGTAAAAAAAGATACAAAAAAGCTAGCGTCGAATATGCTGCGATCAATTGCGGCTGTAACACTTTGCGTAGTCGGCGGTTGGCTGTTGTCATTTTCAGTCTTTGCTTTTTGTGTCGTTGGTGGTGTAAAAATTACAGACGAATTTATATTGTATACCGGGCTGCCACTCAACTTATCGGTTGCGTTGAACTATCCGTTATACTTTACGATGAGGTAAAAATTAATCATGAAAAAAGTGATATTCGTCTTAATCAGTAAAATTGGTACTGTTTTAGCAGTCAATATCGTCTGGCATTCAAGCAACAACTCAATATTCTTAGTGGAAACCGTGTATGCAAAGATATCAGCCGGGACTCTTTAAACATTGCCAGCAATACAAAGTTGAAAGCCAATCAGGTCGCAACCAAGCAACTATTCAGTTTTTCGTTTTAATTTCTGTATATATGTTTAACGGCCATTTGCTGCATAAAATTTTTATAGCCTTTTTGATAATTTCGGACTGCGCGAAAAAAAATCGGCGGGTGCAAAAAATCAGCGCACTGTGCTTTTACTAAATATTAGTCCATCCGGAAAGTCATCGGAGCGATTTTTGATGTCCGAAAGAGGTCAGAGTACGAGCGACAGCCGAAAAAGCCTATTGCACGGTGCAAAACGGTAGAAATCGCACAGTGCAAAGTGAACTTTTGTTTTCTCACAGTGCATGTCACGGAAATCACTCCAGCGACTTTACGGACGAACTAGTACTTTTGCATTGGAGGCCCGATTTGTCACGGCGCCGAAAATGCATTTTCACGAAATATTTTTTTAGAAAATATAGATGTTTGCATTTTCTATTTGAATTTTTGTAAAAAAATCATTTTGAAAATTGAGGCTTCTTCATTTCGGTCAATTTTGTTTTCCACGGAACGGTCGTCAAAGCACGAATCGGTCGATTGTTTGTAATCCGAAGCTGTGGATTAGTTTCAAGTCAAAATGAGTGAGCGAAACTTCCAACTCACTGCTCAGCCCAGAGATAAGGTAAGTCGGGTAAAATGGGGTTGAACTTCGTTGTCACAAGTCCGTTAGACCGCTTAGACATTTATTTTTGAACTTTTGGATCGGTATAATGAAGAAAAAGGCGATTATTTCTTTCAGCTCGTTTTCTTCGGCGATTTGAATAGCGAAACTTCCACGACGCTTCATTTGACGAACAAAAGCGATTCTCGTCAGGCCTTCAAAGTGAAATGCACTCGGAACGACATCTTTAAGATCCGCCCATCAGCTGGAATTCTCGATTATGGGCAAAGCATTGATGTCACCATTACCTTCAAGTAAGTTCATACTGTATTCCATTCTCAACTTTAAATCATTGATTTTCAGACCAAAATCCGATTACACACCGCAATCCGACCGTCATCATATCGGAATCTATCATATCCCCGCGCCGGAAGGATCCACCTGCACCGGCGCTTGGGCCGAACATTATGGTCCGCCTCAGGGCGAAGTGCGAATCATGGTTTTCTTTCAAAAATAAATTCCTTTTTTGATTAATCGATGCTTTTATTGACTGTTTCAGCATGAAAACATACAGCCGATTATAAACTTTTCTCAGTAGATGTAGAGGCTTGCTATGTGCAAGCAATTAAGAGAAATTAGGACACTCGTCTTGATATTTGAACCAAAAATGCGATCATTGCTTTATTCTGATTAAAAGGAAATGATTAGCGCTGGCGGCGACATTTTCACCTCAAGCAGCAGAGGTTGACAACACCAAAGAGTGAAGAAACCAGGAACAAGAGAGCTCCGGCGGCGGCTATGTAGAAGCTAGCACCCAGGCCACCTTTGTGCTCGGTGTCGTACAAGTAGACGGGAAAGGTACCTGAAAAAATATATGAATAAATCCTAACTGAACAAAAAAATTTGTCAGCCTAAAAATGAAAAAATTGGACGTGACGTTTTATACGATGAAAAGTTTTTTTTTCGGAATGGAAGATGACTCGTTATACGATAAAAAACTTTTGATATTTTCGAAATGGAAGGTGAAATGTTCTACAATGAAAAGGTTTTACATTTCTGAAAACGGCGGGTGACATGTTATACGACAAAAAGCTTTAATATTTTTTAGACAGAGGGTACCATGTTATACGAAAAAAAAATATTTTCAACTTTCTCTCAAAAAATGGGACTGTCAACTAGAAAGGGCCAACAAATGGAGGTTCTATCCAAAACGTGCTTGTCCAAAAAACATACCGCGTCCGGAGACGGAAAGAAAAAAGTAGACGAGTGCACCGATAGCCAAAAGTGCGCTGAAAATTGTCAAAAAAACACTGATCCGCTGCCACTTGCCACTTAATGAGCAGGAGGCGCAAGTTGAGATGATAACCGACAACGAAGCCAAAGAAAAGGAACTCAACACCAATACACGAGTGATCAGGAGGAATGGATAGTCGAGGTTTGTCTGAAAAAAAATTTCAGCGTAATGAAACGCATTGGTTCGGCGTTTCAAAAAACTTTGCTGGCACGACTGAGTTATTCAACCATCTCTGCGAGAGAGTGCGCGAAATACGGAGTGGGGTCAGAGAAAGAAAAAACACTTATCATCTACAGTAGAAATAGGTGTAACACTTTTCACGCCAAAATTAGCAAAAAATGGCGCGTTTTTGTTCAAAGTTGAGACCAAAAATCTTTGAGTGTTTCTGCAAACCGCAAAACTTTATAGACAAAATGTTATGGCTAGTTTTTATGTCTTAAATAACTTGCAAACGTCACTAATCTGAATTATAAGCAAAATTAATAGTTAACCAAGAAAAAAATAAATTCAAGATCGGGCGCAGGTCGGAAAAAATTTCTTTTATGAGAGCTCGTCCGACGTTGCAAGTTTGAGCCACTTTTGATTCCCGTCAAAACCGTAACTCATGACCGACACTCTATTTAATACAAAACACTCACATAAACGCGAATGACCACTGGGCAGGGGTAGGCTTCCACGTTGCACGTGAATCCAAAAAGACTAAATCTGACTTGAGCATCATCTGTGAACCACATGGGCAGGGCAACGGCAATCGCGACGGCGATGATTGCTAGCAATGTTATTCTTGTACCAATGTGATCGTATCGTCTTACTGGCACCACGACCACCTGTTGAGCCTGATAACCCATTGCAAAAAATAAGGGTAACCAACACCAAATGGGAAAATGGAAGATTTTGTCGAAATGTTTGAATTTGAAAATATGCAAATTTCAATAAAAACTACAAAATCTTTTGAATTTAGACTTTCGGACTTCGGAGAATTGATTTCTCTTGTAATTCAAATTGGCATGCGTCTCGCTCATCTGGTTCTGGTCATTGTTTGTTTGCAAGGTTTGTTGTACAAGGTGGTCCACCAAGTCTTCTCTATTTTATTTGTGGAATAAGTCGGAAATGACTTGACAAAGTTTAAAAAGAATTTCAATCCTGAGACCTTGCAATTTATTCCAAAAATTCAAAAAAACACTACAGAACACAGTTTTTCGTTCGTAAATCAGTCTGTGAGGTTTGAACCTCTATGACAATTAACTGGCTGATAGAGAAAAAATTCTCTTCACGCTGAAGTTTTAAACTTTGTAATTTACAAAGATACAATTTTTTCTAAATTCTGTAGAGCCGTTCCCGAGTAATTTCACAAACAAGGGAGGACTTGAACCTCCCTGTATTGCTTATTCCTAATTCTGATCATGTTCCAGCCTCCGTCGATTGTGAATGGTGTTATGTTTGCTCGGAAAACGAGGCCCATGTCCTCTTCTTTCAGACCCCAGGAACGCATTTTGGGAAATGCGATAAAATTAGGTCGAACCCACCTATATGGTGCACATACGGATGCTTGCGGCAAGTTGTTGATGCTGGTGTTCTTGTGTTTGGTAAGTTGTTTAATATGTAATACGTAGATTGCTGTAATTTTAAATGGGTTATTTCTGATTTCAGGGACGAAAATCGAGACTGCCTCTTGCGCTGAGGAGGAGCTAAACTTGCCAAGACCGACGTTCCTCGAGCGGACTAAGGCTAGTTCGTTAAAATATTGTACAAGGTGGTCCACGAAGTCATGTTTGTTTTTTGTGGTATAGTTCGGGAACGGCTTAGAAAATTAAAAAATTTTTATGTTTTTGTAATCATTAGATACCCCAAATATTTCAGATATAGTTTTATACAACTTTTTCCAGCCACAACGATTTTATATACAATTTTTGCCGGCGACACGCTTGTTTTATTTTGTAACCTTTGTATTTTTAGGGCACCATCCGCGCAACTTGCGATGGCATCAATGTGGAGCATAAAAACGATTGGTTTGAATTGTACTTACAGGGAAAAAAGTGTCAATGTGTTGGAAACTACTGCAATGATCCTGATAAACCTTAATTGGCTTCTCTAATACATATGTAGTCTTACTTGAGTTATTTTTAAACATTGGTAAAGCCAATAAATATTATTGTATTTCATTTCCGTCAAACCCTAATTTAAACTAAATAGCTTCGGATTGGGAGTTGTTACAAACAATGGTGTCTGACAGATGTGTTTCACAAAGTTTTTCAGAATGATGCCTATATTCTTGGAAATTTTGGAAAACGACCGATTATTCGACTTTTTTTAGATTTAATATACAAAAATAGGCAAATTTTATGTAAAGATATAATCCAAATTTGGTGGACTTGGATCTTACAATTAGTCTAGTTGATTTTTTCATTTTTTTTGCAGCCGATCGGTGTCAAAAAAATGAAAAAATAAAAAATGGACTTTACGTTTTTTAATGTATTTGGCTAGCCAGAAAAGATACCGGCAAAATAAAAAATCGTTTTATAGAGTAGTCAATTTCTTTTCCGAATATATAAATTTTGTGACCAGACTGCTTACCGTCGGCGAGAAAATTGTCACTAAAAAAATGTTATTTTCGATTTTCAATGCCAAAAAAAAGTACTTTTTTGGGTTCTACTGTAAAGATATTGAGCTCCATCCTATAGTGAATTTCAACGGCTACCACATTTTAAAATTTTAAAAAATGTGTGGGGGTTTGAGCGAAGATAGAATCGAAAAACGCCTGATTTTGGCCGTTTTTGGCATTTTTTTTAACTTACTTGCACTTTTGGTGCAAAAATAAAAAATCGACCTTGGTCTAACTATTATGTATGTCATGATGGATATACATGCCAATTTTCAAATTCTCCCGACTCTTCTCAATGGCTGCGTATCGATTTTAATCTGTAACTTTAGTTTACTGCTTTTGTAGTTTTAAATCGCTGGATTTGCTCCAAGATAACTTTTTTACTGAAATATTTGTCTCTACACACTCTATATCAATTTCTTGTTACAAAATAGAAAAATATTTTTTTTATTTCAAAAATTGAATTTGGCAGAAAATCTTGCCCAAAGTCAAAGTTTGTTCTTGCAACAATTTACTCAAAAACGTAAAAGTGACTATGATCAAAGATTCAATGGGGCTATAAATGCCGTCATTAATGAAAAATGAATATTTTACTATTGTTCCCTTACAAAATTGAAGGTACCAAGTTTAGATATTAAAATCGATACGCAACTATTGGAAAGAATCGAAAGAATTTGAAAATAGGCATATATATCCACCATGACATACATAATCGTTAGACCAAGGTCAATTTTTTATTTTTGCACCAAAAGTGCAAATAAGTTAAAAAAAGTGCAAAAAACGACCAAAATCAGGCGTTTTTCGATTCTATCTTCACTCAAACCCCCACAAATTTTTTAAAATTTTAATATGTTGTAGCCGTTGAAATTCTCTACAGGATGGAGCTCAGTATCTTTACAGTAGAACCCAAAAAAGTACTATTTTTTGGCATTGAAAATCGAAAATAACATTTTTTTAGTGACAATTTTCTCGCCGACGGTAAGCAGTCTGGTCACAAAATTTATACATTCGGAAAAAAAAATGACTACTCTATAAAACAATCTTTATTTTGCCGGTATCTTTTCTGGCTAGCCAAATACATTAAAAAACGTAAAGTCCATTTTTTATTTTTTCATTTTTTTTGACACCGATCGGCGGCAAAAAACTTTGAAACGCCGTGCGCTGGAGAATGCTTGGCGGTTCTATTCCTACGATTTTGTTTGTAGTTCTGCTCATTGGTGGGTTTAGTACTTACAGCACTTGTTAGCTTGTAGTTGACTTGCCATAATTCTACTTTCAATATTTTAGCCAACGGCGCCTTGTGCATTAAGTGCTACAAGTGTCATGGAAACGATTGCAAAAAGGATACATGGGATACGATGAATTGCGAAAATGGATGCGGGAAGCTTGAGGTGTTTATATATGCAAATCCAGGTGGGTTTCTGGTAGTGTTTTGAGACGTGCGCTGGGAGTGTGGTACATGGGGGATTTTCCGTTTTATGTAATGCCTTCTGTGTAAGAATTTAGCTTACTTTTTGTTTCAGAGCCGTCCGTCTATCTGCGAAGCTGTGCATTAGGCCCTATAGACAGTTGCGAGGTTAAAGGCGTTGTATCACATAATAGCGAATTTCTCAAGTATTTTATAATGGTGGACAAGACAGTCATTGCAAGTTTCTTATTGGAGATTGGTTTTTTTTTTTTGATGTTTTAGTTAGGTTGAAGGCGTAAAATACAAAGTGGTCCACGAAGACCTATCTAGCTTGTTTGTGGAATAACTGGAGAACGGCTGTAAAGAATATTTTCAAAACTACATTTTTGTAATCTTAGGACGTCCCAAAATTCTGTGACAAAATTTTGTAAAATTTCTGGCAACCCAAAAGATATTATAAAAACTGTTGAATCTAATTTCATTGAAAACAACCGTTTTTGATCAATCTGATGATGAAAATCTTTCGAAAAGGCCATTTTGATTCGAAAATAAAAGTAAAAATGTGTACAAAACCCCTAAGGCCATACAACGTTTTATAAAACTCTGCCAAGAAATTTGTGGGGCGCCTCAGGATAACAAAGATATATTTTTTAAAGATTTGTAGAGCCTTTCTTGGGTGATTCCACAAACAAACTAAGCAGGACTTGGTGGAGTAAATGTGGCCTACCTACAGAATAAATTTCTTTTTAGGCTACATCGTTTACGTGTGGCTGCAAGACCAACCTTTGCAATGGCCACCATCCGATTACCACGCCGCCGATGCTTCTCGTTCTGCTCTCTATGGTTTTTTTTCACTACTGTTTTTGAGGCACGTCTGAATAAATACCTAAATATCAAAATTTGATTTTTTTTGGAATGGAAAATATCTTGAATTTACAACGTACCCTAAGTGCGACGCTCGGATTTTGATAAAGCTTGGCACAATGTTATTTTTTTCCATGACTGCGAGACTCCTAGCCCGCGCTTTGCAGAAACTACCGAGATTTTTTGATCGAAAGTTGGCGAAACTGTGAAGTTTTTTTTGAATTTTGGTATAAAAACTTTCATCGTATTTCTACCACAGAGTGTAATGTTTCCACGAAAAAATATTTTTTTTTCCGTACGAATCTGGCAGAGATATGGCCAAAAAGTATTTTTCTCTCTGACAGCATGCTCTCTGGGTAAACGTTGTTGAATATCTCGACTGCGCCTGCACAGTGCGAGCTAACAGTTTCAGAAATTGATATGGGACTTGTGCCTGAACAAAGAAAATCTGAACGTATCTGCGCGTCGCACTTGGGGTACTTCCCTTGTAGAAGTCTCCGGTTTTCCCAGAGAATTCAAATTTCCACTTTGTGGTAAAAATTTTTTGACCAGAAAATCTTGCTCTGAGAGCTTCTTGTTTCTGTCAAAAATTGCCTCCCGATTGAGTCGGTTGCTTCTATAGTAGGAATTGCAAACTTTTCTTTGGTCAGAATGCGTTTGATCCTCTATATGACACTTGCCTTTTGTTTAGGTAAGCTGGCATTTGTCCAAATTGTTTAGCCCACTTTGTAATGCCTGACAAAGTACTAGCCCAGTCCGTCCGGAAAGTCGCTGGAGTAATTTGCACGACATGCATTGTAAGAAAACAAAAGAAAGTTCAGCTTGCACTGTGTAATAGGGCCTTCTCGTCCCCTGACTTTTTCGATGCAAACACCAAAAATCACTCACTTTCCGGACGGACTAATAGAATATCGTATTATTTTTCCTCGAGGTTAATAATTATATGCTTTTTAAAAAAAGTCGACTGCTTAAAAGCAGTCGACTTTCAGGAAGTCAAGTGCACAACATGTACTACAGAGGATGTATAGAGGACGCTATTACAATTATTTAAAAGAACTAACATTTGTTTTATTCATTTTGGGCACAATTACTGCAGGCAGAATACTTTAATTGTCGCTAGTAGACCTGTATTTCGGATACATGTACGGAACCTCTAGCTATTTCAAACACATTTTTAATGCCGTTTCTATGATTTGGGTTCCTCCTGTAAATTGTCTTTGCCAATTGCGTAAAAACATTTTAGCTTTTATTATTGTGTACTTACAACATGGACCCGCCCCCATATTTAATTATAAGTACAATTTGTTTTACCTGCAACCGAAAGATTCGGAACTCAGCCGTCGGCGTTCAGAACGCATTGTATTCTTTGTCTAGTCGAGTAATAAATAGTTGATATAAAATGTACAGCTAAAGGTATTATATTTGGGTGCAAACAATGGATGACCTCAATCCGAAGTACCCTGCTCTTCTATTGGCTAGTTTTGCAGCATTTGGAATTTTTGGCAACTTGAATATCATTGCGGCAACTGTAAGGAGAAGGTAGGAGTTCTGTGCTAAATATTGAGTCAAAAATATCGAGTCCATACGGTCAATTATAATTTATTGATTGTCAAGATGTCAGGTTATAGAGGCCAAGAAGGCTAGTCTAGAGATCGCTCTCGAGCCGGGCCGGACCGTAAATTGTGGCGCAGCCCGAGAGCCACGTCTAGGATTATGATTACACAACAAAAAAAAGATGGGTAGTTCCCGATTCAGTCGATTTTTATGCAGTCGACTTTTTCCATTCAATATTTCTCAAGATTTCAGTCCCCTCCGAACAACTTGTAACTATCTAATCGCAATCGCAGCCTTTTTTGACGTCGTCCATATAAGCAGTCAGTTCTTTATGACTTTCTTTGTTTTCACTGGTAACTATCCCACATTACTGAATTGCTTTCACATCCAGTTTATACCAATGATTGGCTGTAATGCTGGTGAAATTCTAATGTTTCTTACGAGCCTGGATCGACTTTATTGTGTCGCAAAACCTGTTGCGTAAGTTTAAAAGTATACAACCCCAAATGTGAAGCTGTTGACTAACGGTGGTGCCCGATTTTAGTTACCACCGACTCAACGCAACCGTCGAAATAACTGTCTGTGTCATGGCCGCCCTTCTCTTTTCCTTCTGGTTAAATTATGTGACCTATATTAGTTTGCAACCCATTAAAGAGAAGCTCACTCTTTGCAGCGTTGCTTCGAGCTACAACGGTCAAGCTTTGGACTTGTTTTCAGGCACAAATGGTATCCTAAATCTTATCGCCATGCTCAATTACGTTGGGATTTGGATAATTGTAAAAAAGATAACAAAAAAGCAAGCGTCGAGTATGTTGCGATCAATTGCGGCGGTAACATTTTGCGTAGTTGGCGGTTGGTTGTTGTCATTTTCAAGCTTCGCTTTTTGTGTCGCCAGTGGAGTAAAAATGACGGACGAATTTATATTGTACGTTGGACTGCCACTCAACTTATCGGTTTCGTTGAACTATCCGATATACTTTATGATGAGGTAAGAATCAGTCTTGCTAGGATTGGACGAACACCGGCTGTGAAAGGTCAATACTCCAAACCAACATAATTTCGAATTTTTCAGTGGTCAATATCGTCTTGCGTTTAAACAGCAGCTTAATATCCTTAGTGGAAACCGAGTATACAAAGATATCAACACGGACTCCTCAAAGATTGTCAGCTCTACGAGGCCACAAACAACTCAGGTGGCGGCTAAAGAGTCTGTAGCTTAATTTTTGTATGTATGTCGGAGATAAACTGCAAAAACCTTTGACAAAGACTATTCCGAGTAAATTTTCAGCAAAGCCAGACTTTTAGCGCAGTAATCATGGCGCATATATCAACAAATTTGGATTGAGTTTGCATGGTTCAATACAAAATGACTTCACTAATATCTTGGCTTTTTCGAAGACATCTTGAATCTTTTCGAACGGGTTTTTCATGGCCGCGAAGTGACCAGCATCAATAATGCTGTCATACTTCAATAGCCATGGCTCCGGAAGCTCGGCACGGCCAGGAATCGTCCCGTAATAACTATAATTCTGAGTCTGGAAACAAAAATTGGTTCAGCCAATTAAATGCCGAAACCTCATCATACTGGTAGAGAAATTATACACAACTTTCTAAAATTATTTTAACAAGGTTTATAACGTTTTTCTAACATTTTTTCATGTTATCTTAGTTAAATTTACTGGGCGACTCGATATTTACAAGCCGGGCTGGGCGCGGCGGTTTGGGACGGCCGCAATGTTTGGCCCAGCCCTTAAATGGGACGAGAGAAATACGAAAAAAATAAAAAGGTGATAAAGGAGATGACCTCTTTACCTTAACATCTGGACAATCAATTCATTAGAATTGACCGTATGGACTCGATATTTATGAGTCAATATTTAGCACAGAACTTCTACCTTCTCCTTACAGTTGCCGCAATGATATTCAAGTTGCCAAGAATCCCAAATTCTGCGAGACAAGCCAATAGAACTGCAGGGTATTTTGGATTAATGTCATATTTTTTTACTTGACCCCAAAAACCTTTTACCGTATTATTTAAAACTATTTATTATTCGACTAGACAAAGACTACAATGAATTTTTAGCGCGGACTCTGTAGCTAAATTCCAAATCTTTCGGTTGCAGGGAAAACAAATTGTACTTATAATTAAATATGCGGTCGTGTCCATGTTATAAGTAAATAATAAAAAAAGCGAAAATGGTTTTACTTTTACAGTAATTGGGACTGTAATGCATAAAGCAAAGTTCCTTGAAATAGTTATGGTAGCCCTCTCTCTACATAGCACATGTTGTGCACAATTTTTGCATTTTACAAAAATACTACGCCTTTTCATAAGTGCGTAGATCGTTGCTAAAATCATCAGAAATTGGTACGTGGTCTATGCCCTGCGTGAAAAATGCAAAGAAAATCCGAGCGGCGCACTTGGAGTACTACCCTAAGCATTAACGTCCTTTTGTCTGGTCCCCGGAATAATTAATCGTAAGTAAAAAAAATGTGCACTTGCTTCACTGTAATTCCGAGAAATTACTTTATTCAATAATTCCACTTAAGGGCAATTCCACCTGGGCGGGGACTAGTTGACCAAGACTTCTTTTGTTCAGAAAGAACAAACGTTTTTGTGAAGCTTGAAAAATGGACGACCTAAACCCCAGATATCCAGCAATTTTGTTGGCAACTTTTGCTGCTTTTGGAATTTTTGGAAATTTGAATATTCTCGCGGCTACTTTACGGAGAAGGTAGGGGGTTTTTTATGGAAATACCGTACTCTCAATCTGTTAATGAGCACAATGTCGTTGGCTCGATCGCTGAAGTCAAAAGCAATTTGATTTTGCCGCGACACAATTCATTTTCGGTAACAATGAGCAACGGTTTTCGATGCGTGCTCATTATTTTCCAGACATGTCACAAAGTCTTGACATGCCTGCCGGATCCAATGGCGAAGTCGGATCTCGCCAAACGGCGACAAGGAAAAATCTACAGTGCACCCTGACTACGCACGGTGCGGAACGAGGAGTGCTATGCGGGATAAAACTGCACAGTGCGTTTTTCATGCGCACCGTGCCGATTTTTTGTCGCGGAAACCCATTCCGACCGCATTGCAAATTCCGACCGCATTGCAAACTCATGTCAAGACTTTTCGACCCAACTAGTCCCTTTTTTGTGCTCCAACGTACATTTTGTCTTTTCAGCTCTCTCCGCACAACATGCAACTTGCTCATTGCAATCGCCGCAGTTTTTGACATTGTTCACGTATTCAGTCAGCATATTATGACATTCTTTGTATTCTCCGGCAAATATCTAACATTGGAAAAATGTTTCATCGTCCAGTTTCTGCCAATGATTGGCTGTAATGCCGGGGAAATGCTGATGTTCCTGACCAGTCTAGATCGACTATGTTGCGTCGCAAAACCCATTGCGTAAGTGGAACGGTTGGTCTATTTCAATGGGGTTGATGACATACGGGGAAAGTGCGGCCAAATTCCATTTTAATCGGATTTAAGACAAGCCAAAAACAATTATGTAGTGCCAAAAATTAGCTGGGCTTTGAAGGTTTCGTTGAACAGTTAATTGCATTCTGAGTTCGGTAAAGTATTTAGGACAGAATTTAAGAAATAATTTTGTCATATTACGCGGACCAAAAAGTCTTAACAAGTCATGTCATTGCATTGTGCAGGGACCACCGAAAGTGGAGATTATGCACGTCAAACAAGCATCGTGCAAATAATCTGTGAAGTATGATCAAACGACGTAGCGATGCCCTTTTCAGAAAAATCATTTTTCGCAGTGCTGGTCAAAGCGCAAAGTTTCTCTTAGCTTGTCGCCGTTTGAAGGACTGCGATAAGGTCTTCAGACCGCGCAGACATGCTTTTACACTGTCGCAAAAATAATATGGATTTGTCGTGCCTGGTAATTGCCCATTATCGACACTCCTTTTCAAAATGGACTTACATAATAACATATTACAAGGCCATTACAACCCTCTTTAGTCGGGCTTTTTATGGCAAAGAAACGAAAATGTGGTCAGTTTCTACATGCCTACTAATAATTATTTTACTGCCTGCAATTTTGTTGCCTTTGTTTTGCGTATAAAAAGGTTTTTTGACATTTCGTTTCCAAAGCCGTTAAAACCGCAATTCAAAAGTAGCTGTACCGCATCGAAAAAGCAAGGCAGAAGGAAGTCGTCAAGTTGGCGATTCGTCTTTGACACTTCGCAACATGTGCGAAAAATTATTTTCGTAGCTGCCGCCTTTCTTCTTGATTTACGTTTATAGCCAGTATTTGACGGAAAACGGCAAAATAACTTCAAAACCACATTAAAATAATTTTTTCCAACAATTTGCAATACTTTTCAGCAAATTCTAACAAGAAATGGCAAATTTAGACACCTAAAAATAACTTTTCTTCGATGTTGCAAAGTGTCAAAGACGACTCGCAAACTTGAAGACTTCCCGTTCAGATTTGACGTGTACCGGCCTTTTCCCACTTCATTCAAAAATTGATATAATTGCAGATACCAAACAATACCCCGAGCTGTTGAAGTCTCTTTATGTGTCATCATTTCCCTGGCCTTTGCCCTTTGGCTAAACCTTGAAGCCTACGAAACTTTACAGCCCCTCAAAGATCACGCCACGCTTTGTAGTGTTGCCTCCAGTTTTACCGGACAAGGGCAGAACCTATTCACAGCTGCCAATGGGTTTCTGAATCTGCTCACATTCTTGAATTATTGCGGGATTTGGATCGTAGTGAGGAACATTACAAGACAAAAGTCGTCAAGTTTGCTACGATCTATTGCGGCGGTTGCATTATGCGTTGTTGGTGGATGGCTCTTAACGTTTTCAATGATGGCTGGCTGTCTGGCATCTGGAGTGAACATACAAGAAGAGTTACTTTTGTATATTGGGCTGCCGGTAAACTTGTCCGTCTCGTTGAACTATCCAATCTACTTCATGATGAGGTGAGACATTGTTTATCGGACAATTTAGACATTGTTTATCGGACAATTTAGGGCTGTTTGACGCAATTTCTATTGTTTTTTGCATGTAATAACGCTGATCTCAATATATTTTAGCACTCAGTATCGGCATGCTTTCAAACAGCAGCTGAAGATTCTCAGTTTTGGCAGAATATTCCAGAACATCAATGATGACTCCACGAACTTCGGCAGCACGACTAAAACAACAAAAACGCTTCGCATTGGAAACAAACAGCCGTTCAGTTCTGCGGCCGTGTTATAATAACGGGCATACTACCGCATCGATCAACAGAAAAGATGCTCCAAGTGCGACGCTCAGATTTTGATGAAACTTGACACAAATCTAGACTATTTTTTTTGGTTGATATGTATTATAATAGCTCTAATTCGAGCTTTGTAGAAACAAGATTTTTTTAATGTGACAGAAGATAATAATACGCTCATAAAGTCGTTGAAACGATTTCCGCGACATGCACTGTGAGGAAACAAAAGTTTACTTTGCACTGTGCAATTTCCTGCTTTTTTCACCGTGCAATTGGCCTTTTTCGGCTGTTGCTCGCACCCTAACCTTTATTGCACAGTGCAAATACGAAAAACTTTACCAGCGACTTTCCGGACAGACTAGTACTAAGCATTTTCGGCTCACTGCAGCCAGTTTGTGAACAGACTACTGCGCCCGAATGGTCCGTTTGGCATGAAACGTACAAGATTACAAAAAATTTACTTTTTCCGCTCAAAACTGGCAAAGACATGGCCAAAAAGTGTTTTTTCTCTGACCGTTCTCAGCGTTTTGCGTTCTCTCTCCACCACAAATATTTTTGAATATCTCGGCTTGTCCTGCAAAGCAAAAACTAAAAATTTCAGAAATTGATACATGACCTTTGCCCGACGACTGTTCAAAATTAAAAAAAAATCTGACCGTTGCACCGCGAGCACTCCCTTTAAATTGATTCAAAATTAAAGTGCTAAGAAACTCATCACTTTTCAATAAATAAATTTATTAAAAGTCGCTGCAAGTCGACAAAGAACTAAAGTCTTCTATACATAATAACTTGAGTATCAAGAACCGAGATCTTCGGAATGTGAGTTAATTCCTCACAAATATTCATCCCCACTGTCCGGCGAACACAACTGAGGGATCTGATTTTTGTAGACAATACAATCCTCGAACGCAATCTCACGCGAATGCCCGCTAACTTTTGAATCCGTAGTTGTGGAGTTGAACTGCATACAGACCGTGTTGTGTCGGCCTTCGGCGTCGTAAAAGAGGCTGGATTTGCGACGAACCTCGTTGGAAGGTATCTCTTTTTGCTCACTGACATTGCTTAAAATGAGCTTTGTTTCAACGGAAATGGATTCTTACCTGTTCAATCGCTTTGAATGGATCACCGACGCGCATGCTGGGATCTTGATAAGAACTCGTCGGATGCATCGACAGTTCAGCAGGAATGCCCTCGAATATTCCGAAGAGGCCATGCAGAAAATGAAAAAGTTCAGACAATGATTTAGCACCTCCAACGTGTTGGCGATGTTCCGGAAGACCTAGAAATAAATGTTGCAAAATTTAGACCATAGTAAGATAGGTCAAAAAGTCTTGGCATGACTATACCATGCAAAGACGTTGTTGCATCTCTCCGAACGGCGACGAAGGAGGATGCACAGTGCGCCGTGACCACGCACAGTGCGATTCGAAAAGTGGAAGCGGCGCTTATGTCGCGCGATAAAACTGCACAGTGCGTTTTTCATTCGCAACCTGTCGATTTTTCCTCGCGCAAAAGTATTTCGCAATGACAAACACATGCTACAGGTGATGTCAAGGCTTTCAAACCCACTAGTAATTGATTGACAACAGTTTCCTGAATATGCGAATAGTAATCACTCACTTGAAACCCGAATTTATCCTCCATCGTCTCGTTTTGCAAGACCATTACGACCATTTGCGGAAGGTTGCCTATTAGATAAATAAGACAAATGCACACCATTAATGCTGTCAGTTTCTTCTCCGTGAAACTCTTCATCACGTTGCTCATGTCTTTCCGATAAAATCTGCAAGACGTTTGTTAGGTTTGCGAAACGGAATAGCATGGAATTATAGTAAGAAGAAAGAGAAAAGAATTGCTCAAATTACGGTATCTTGGCCGAATGTAACTTGTCGCAGGTCAGATTTGCTTATGCCGATCTTTAATGTTTATAGAGCGCGAAGTCTTTGCAGAAACGGCTAATATTTTTAGATCAAAAGTTGGCGAAAATGTAACACTTTTTTGGCAAACTTTGACATGAAAGGTTTCCCAACTCATTCTACTATCGGGAGTAATTTTTTCACAAAAAATCATTTTTTTTCGAACGGAAATGTCAAAAATATGGCCACAAAGTGTTTCCTCTTTGACCGCCCTCCGCATTTTACGTGTTCTCTTGGCGGCAAAGATCGTTGAATATCTCGGCTGCGTATGCAAAGCGCAAGCTGAGACTTTTAGGAATTAGTGTGTGCCCTATGTCCGACTTTCGTGCATAATTTAAAGAAAATGTGAGCGTCGCACTTACGACATTTCCATGTAAATACCGACCTTAGAATAGCGACAACTTTTGAGAATCTTCATTTAAAGGGCCGGACCAGCTACTTTTGAATCGCGCTTTTTACGGCGTGTGAAACAAAGTGTCAAAAAAAGCTTTTTTTATGTACTGCAGCAAAAATAAAGGCAGCAGAGTGGCAAACAGTAAAATTATTATTAGTAATCATGTAGAATGTAATTTTTTGGACATTTGTTTCCACGCCGTAAAAAGCGCAATTCAAAAGTAGTTAAACTGTCACTTTTCATAAAAAGTTTTACAAAATTTAATTTTGACGTTGTTCGACAAAATCGGCGGTTTTATTTGTGTAATAAACCCCTACAGCTCTAATTAGATGTTTACCTCTGCTTCTCTTTGACAGGTGTCCCTATCACATCCCCCGAATCCACTCCACTCGTCCGCTTAATCAGCATTCTGCGGTTCCTCTTTGCCATTTGCAGACTCCTTGCAATGATTGTGTTCAACACCACTAGTAGTATGACACATGTGAACCGAACTGTCTCGCGGAACATTTTGTAGTAACTGAACAGCGTCCACCACGGTTCTCTGAAATTTTTGCATGTTGCTCCGAGCGTATATTGTATCGAGTTTAGTTTTTACTGTAAATTCGGAAATGCTGTTTTTGGGTAGAAAAAGCTTGAGATTTCTGCACCGTGCTCGATCATTTTGCACTGTGCACAACGGAGACTGCCTCGTCGTATTTTTAAGAGCTGCGACATGTTGCAAAGGCGTCTCCGTTACCTGTCGGGACGTTATAACGACGTGTCGCATCTCCGTATACAGCAACACGTGCGCGTTTTATGGGCACCAATGTGCGATACCATCTCGCACGGTGCAATGATATCTCAAGACTTTTTTGACACACCCAAAGTTTTTTTTCGTGTTTTGCGTTTCTTCCGGATGTCTGGTCTAATTGTTTTAGTCCATGTAACCGCATTTAGAATATGCGTTCGTTTTTTTATGGTTTGCTGAGTTTTATAGGACATAAAGTGTCCATATTTGGTAAACAAAAATTTACGGTCATATTACGTTATTGTCAGCAAATTAAAATGTTTGTCCTTGTCTTAAAAACATGAGGAAAAAATAGAAAAAAACATTTGAGCAAGCACTTGAAACCGCTTTTTCGGACCAACTAATGGAATGTTTATATTAATAAGCTGTCCGAAAAAGGCCAACGTTACGATTTTTTTGCTCAAACAAAGCCTTAATTTATTATATTCCAGCCGAATCGCACGGATATTTTACTTTTTTGTTCGAAAACGTTATAGCCTAAGGTCATTCACAATGCAAAGGAAAAATTTTTATTATCTAATAATTTTTTTTCTGCAAAAGTATTATAAGGAATTTACGTAGTATGCTCTAAATGCGTGGGAGATATTTGGAGGCAAAGTCCTCTAAGTGCAACGCTCAGATTCTGATGAAACTTGACAAAAATTTAGAATATTTTAGGCCAAATTTTGGCAAAAATGAGATTTTTTTTTGCGAATTTTGATATGAAAAGTTTCATGGCTATTTCTATCATAGAGGGTAATGTTTGACAAACGTAGTTTTTTTCCCGCATTTTGGCAAGCCACGGCAAAAAAGAGTTTTTCTATCTGACCTTTTCCGCGTTTTGCGTACTCTCTCTGCGGCAAAGATTTTTAAATATCTCGGCTGCCCCTGCAAAGCGCAACTTAAAATTTTTGGGAATTCTTATGTGTTCTATTCCTTCCATGTGTACAAAATTACAAACAATCTGAGCGTCGCATTTCGAGTATTTCCCCTGTTAGTCATCCTCATCTTTATCGCACTAAATCAAATATATAGTAAAATTAGATGCCAAATACCCCATAATCCTACAAATTGTAATTGCAAAAACAATTCAATCAGCTTACATGCAAAGGAGACGTTGATTATTGCCCTTGATAATCCTTCCGTTCACGAATTTAGCCGTATTTTGCAATGCCATCGGGCAGTGTAATAGGATTGCTATTAATAAGCAGCCAGAAATCTTTAACGACACAGAATGTTGAATGCTGAACAAACGCTTTTTGTGCGGTTTGCGGATTAGCAGGTACCTAAAATAACACAGACACCGTAAAATAGATGTGATATCCAATTAGTGGAGATGAGGTAACTTTACTGACCTTTCGACCGTCAGTAGGACGGCGGCATAAAGGCCGGCCACCAAGAACGAGTTGATAAGGACGTCTTCAATCCAAACCTCGTAATAGACCATCCATAGGTAGTGGTTGTCGTTGTATTGTGGAGGAAATGCACTATCACAGCTGTTAACCGACTGAAATTGAGAGATTGGTTGATAACTTCGATGAACAACGACAAAGCGAAAAAATGGAAAGGATGGTACTGTTGCAAACATTATACGATTTGAACTCATCTTTTTTGTCTGTACAAGTATTTTTGATCGATTTTTAGGATTACATGGGAAATCCCTAAATACGACGCAGCGAAATATTCGACGTTCTTAGAAGTCAAGAGAGCACGCGATACGCGGAGAACAGTCAGAAAGAAACAATTTTTGGTCATATTTTTGCATTTTTTGTGGTTATAGTATTCTTATAAGGTTAAAATACGCCTCTACACTGCAAACAAATCTCAAAATTTCCGAATTTTTGCCAACCTTTGACTTCAAATCACAGTTAGCCCTCGAAAACGCTAAATCTTGCATATGATTCAAAAAGCCAATACAGCTACTTTCTTGTTTTTTACGCCGTGGGAAACAAAATGACAAAAATGTTTTGTGTCGCCTGCGATAAAAAAAAGCGGGCAAGTGCACATGTAAATAAATATAACAGAATGTCACCATAATTTTTGTTCGTTTTTATTGATACTACTCCGTCCGGAAAGTCGCTGGAGTAATTTCTGCGATATGCATTGTGAGAAAACAAAAGTTCACCTTGCAATGTACAATTTCTCGCTTTTTGCACTGTGCAAAAGACTTTTTTTGGCTTTTGCTCGCAGCCCGGCTTTTTTTGCACAGTGCAGACGCCAAAAATCACTCCAGCGACTTTGCGAACGGACTAGTATAATAGGCAGAGTAATTTTTCGGGCATTTTCCAAAGCGTAAAAATAGTGATTTAAAAAGAGCTGTACTGTACTTGTACTGGTCTTTAAAACAATTTTACTCTAAATTTCCCCCAAGTTTTAACAAAATTTGTTCGTCCAACCTTCACAATTTCCATAGAATAGCCAATAATTACGTTTCTCATTTTACAAAAACACCGAAAAGTAAATTTTAACTATGTAAATCCAATATAAGATAATCAATTTACACCGTAACATTGTTTCAGTTTAAAGTCTCAAACAAAAACGCAGAACACATTTCTTTTGAAACAAAGTGCTCGTAATTACAGTGAATTTGCAAAACTCTTAAGAACTTTTAAATTAGTTCATTCTCCGGACACGCCAATGTCCCCTTAGGGTTCGACTTTTTAAGGCATTAGGTCAAAGTTTGAATTAATTTCATTAGCAATGTTTCTGCACAGTTTAAAGATTGGGTAATGAACTTCCGAGACCACCAAGAGGTTTCATTGAAAAATCTGACAGAAATTTGAATAAATAGGGAAAAGGGGTAAAAATGATATCTAAAATGCTAAAAAAATGGTAAATTAGCAAGGAAAGTTACTCAAGTGGCACGCTCAAATTTTAAATCGGATTTTCAGCGATTTTCGGACAAAAAATCTCGGTAATTTCTGCAAAGCGCGACCTGATATGACTTAGAAAAAATTATTCCAATTTATGACATGTTTCATCAAAATCTGAGCATTGAAGTTTTTGTAGCCCAAACTGTAACCTCAACGTCTGTTGGCAACATTTGGGACATCAAACAAAAGAAATCCTTCCCAGAAATTAATAAAATATAATATACAAATAAACGAGAATATATCCAATTTCAACGAATAAAATGTTGCCCTTCCGTTTTTGGTCAAGAGTAAATGAACAAAAAGGACTGCTACGATCTCGCAGTGCTAAAAATTAATGCGTAATTACAGTACAACCTGTACAACAAAGCCTCTCAATAACAAAAATTTGGATGGAAGTCAATTTAAGAGCAAAATAAACCTCCCTACATCGAAATCCTTCTTTAACGAATAACTTTTTTAAATACCTTGTAGCTCGTTGTGCAAAGGGTTGACCGTATTTTTGAAATGGTATTTTTTACTTTGTAAAAAAAGTAAAACACGTTTATCGTATAAAATGTCACCTTACCATTACTCACTAGAGATTTTTAGGATTGAGATTGTGACGACTTAATGGAACCCCCAAAAATAAGAAATGTTTCCGTTCAAACCTAATGGCGTCTGCAACGATACGACGTGGGAATGTGCACAGTGCATAAGCAAGGGGGTTACAATGTAATGTTCGGAAGGTGGGAAAACGTGATAGGTGTAATGAATCTCTGTAAAACGGCATATACCCATATATCAATTTCCAAAATTTTTTAGCTCGCGCTTTCCAGAGGCACCCTGATTTTCAACGATCTTGCGGCCGAGAGACTGCGTGAAACGCTGGGGGGCGTCAGAGAACAAACACTTTTTGATCATATCTTTGCCAGCCTTGCTAGGCAAAAAAGATTTTTTTGTTGAGATTGAGACATTGCTCTCTACAGTATAAGTAAGCATGATACTTTTCACGCAAAAATTCGCAAAAAGTGTGCCATTTCGATCTCGTCGTTCGCTAAGCGCGAACTAATAATCTCGCATATATCATAGAAAACATTATTCTAAATTGCTCCAAGTTTCATCAAAATCTGAGCGTCGCACTTCATGCACTTCCCCTATAAAAGTGAAAACAATTTCAAAAATATCTTGTCAGCCCACAATGTTTTTCAAGACCCAACACAAAGCACGCCTAAAATATTCTTCCCTTTGGGTAACAACAACGTGGAGATTAAATAGAAATCTTGCTTTTTGCAGTCTAGTGCTCAGTGCTTTTGCGACATTCCAAAGATTATCGCGGTTGGAGGTTTATGAAGAACAGAAACATGGGCGGAACAGTAAGCTCATCGGCCCAATAAGGAAATAAATTTTGGAGTCGTTGCAAAGGCCAGTACCGCTACTTTTGAAACGCAATTTCTACGGCTTGAGAAACAAAATGTGACAAAATTTTTTTATGCTAAAAATCGGGCAAAATTGTAGGCAATAGACTAATTATTAATATGCATGTAGAATTTGACCAAAGTTTTTGCTGTCGTTATTGGCACAGTAAACTTTAAATCCCGTGTATTACGGCTTGAAAGACGAAATGTCACGAAATTTTTTTCAACTTCGCTTTCGAAACAAAGTATATGTAATTGCCGGCATATAAATGGCGTATTTTACGATTTATAAAATTGTTTCAATCGATTATACATATTATGGATTTGTTTCACAACGGGATAAAAACATTATGTCTTTCAAGCCGTAAAAAACACGATTCAAATGTAGTTGTATCCCTCCTCTAAAGTACAAAACAAATTTGTCGTTCCCTTAAATCCCTTTCTCATCGGATTAACTCTCCTCCACTTTTGCTTTCAGAAAAAAAACAGTAAGCAAATGGTATTATATAATACTTTGAGTATTTTGAGTGGAAATGAAGTGCTCTTTCCGGAACTCTCCAGACAAAGAAAACTCTCGGCACTTACTTTAATCCTTCACGAAAAATCTGAAACTCACACAAGGTCCCAAGAACATTGGGCATAGCCGAGATATTGAGCGATCTTTGCTGTCGAGAGAGTGCGCGAAACGGGGGGAGTGGCCAGAGAGAAAAAACACTTTTTGGCCACATTCTTGCCAGTTTGGAAAAAATAATTTTTTAGTGAAATCAGTGGCCCTTTGTGGTAGAAAAACGTATGATAATTTTCATGTTAAATTTGCCAAAAGGTCACATTCTTGCCAACTTTTTGAACTGAAAAAATTTGTCGTTTCTGCAATGTGCGAGCTAGGAGTCTCGCATATATCTTGGTAAACATTATTCTAAATTTGTGTCAAGTTTCGTCAAAACCTGAGCTTCCCGTTTCAACTTCTCTGATTAATTTCCTTTTAGCTTCCCATATAAAATCAGCAAGCGGTTGGAAGTTTTGCATTCAGTAAAAATGACGTATAAAAGCCTGAACTACACTACAAACCCCAACGTAAACATTGTAAAAGGGACGAAACAATGAATGACAAGAAGAAGGCACTCGGCAAAGGTTGAAGGTCAGTCAAGTAAGACAAAACACCCACATGGTTGAGCATGTGTACAAAGACACGTAGAGAAGAACATGTAGGGATACGTTCGGAGGGGTCAGAGTTTGAGCCGCTACGTGGCTTGTCGAACAATGGAGGGCGGAAAGTAGCCGAAAATAGTGTTCCAACAGAGGAAGTACTTCAAATGAGACGTCACAGTTTGATGAAACTTGACACAAGTTTAGAATACTTTTTTCTAAAACATATGAGCTCCTCCTAACAAAAGTGTTTTCCTCTTTGACCGCTCTCCGCATTTCGCGCACTCTCTCTGCCGCAAAGGTCGTTGAAGATCTCGGTTGCTCCTGCGAAACGTAAGCAAAACTAAAAAAAAAAAATTAATGGTGGGCCTACTCTACTGTTAGATGGTTATTTGCGGAAATGACCGTGATTTTTAGACGGAAAGTTAGCAAAAATGTTGCATTGTTTTGGAATTTTGATATAATATAAACTTTCATACCTATTTCTGCCGTAGATAATAGACAATAAACAAGGCCCACGGGCCGGACCAGCCCGAATCTTAGTCCGGGCCGGTTTAAATTGGCTTATGTCCGTCCCGAGGGTCATGTTTAACATATAACACGTAGAAACAAAAAAAAAATTAACGATAAAAAATAAATTTTTGGCCGCTGGACACTCCTCATTTTGCATGCTTTTTTTTAAAAAATACCCTATTTGTCCACTATGATACTAACTACGAAAAATACACATCAGCTCAACTTGCGACATCTCATACGTTTTTTTCACCACCAGACATATTTTCTTTGCATTTGATTCGAAAAAGCGGTCCCTGGGGTCAAATTGTGCCATACCGAGAAGCAAACGGACTGCCAAAACATCTTTGAGGGATAAACAATGAGGAAGGGATCATAATTACAATAAAGTGGTTCTTTAATCACTTTTCAAAAGCTTAATAAAGTAAAAAATTGCGTTTTTGGAATGTTTTGACCAAAAAGCTCATAAAAATTGCTGTCGCGTTATTGGATCGACTCTTTTTTTTTGGAATAATTTTATGGGATTTCTTCGGGGCCGCTCCTTCATTTGCATAATTGAGAGACAGTTTTTTTTGAGTTTTTGGCGTGTTTGAAATTCAGGAAATCCGTAAATCAAGGGGAAACTTGGCAAAAACGTTTCCGTGCAATTTCTGCTCACAAACCTCGGTACAACAAAGCCTGTCTATACAAAAAATTTCAATAGTCTTGATAGCCATTTTAGGGCAAAGTGAACTTCGTACAACAAAATCCTTTTAATGTATATTTTTTGGACTTAAAAAAAATTATGGTGACATTCCACATGTGTTATAATATAATTATTATACATTTGCAATTTTTCCGGCTTTGTTTTCGCGACGAAAAAAACCTTTTTTGACATTTCATTTCCCAAGCCGTAAAAAGCTGGATTAAAGGTCACTGTGCAACTCTACTGGCATTTTATGAGATATTATTATATCATTTCACAATAAAATTTTTTTATTATGACGGTATGACAATTGACCAAAATAATCGCTAAAATTGGACCCAAAAAACGCCCTCCACGCATTCAGAAAATCCTGTATGACAATAAAAACTGCTAAATCCTTGGCCTATTTGTTGTCCACATTGACCGTGGCCTCACTCACCTCTTGTTTTCGCCCCAAAAACGGCGGTGCAAATGCGCCGAGGGTGAAATCTGATTTCCGTCATTTGCCCGGAAGGGAATCTCATTTTAGTGGACAGAAAAAGGTCCGACCTTTGAGGTCAACGCGAATTTTGAGTGTCTGAAGGCTTCGAA
>VUOU01000014.1:0-55071 GCA_025436335.1 Bursaphelenchus mucronatus
TAGTTGTTCTGACCCTTTTAATGGACAAGAACATGAACAAAAATTAAGATACAAAAATAAAGCAGGATTCGCTATGCCTGTGCCAAACTTTACAAGCAGTTGGTAAGGGCACACTTGAGAATGTAATTATCAGACATTAAACTGGCTACAAAAGACATCAGAATACAATATACGATGGCGCATTTGTTTTTTCACTGCTTTTAAAATGCCGTAGCGACAATTTAATGGTGCTAAGCATGGCTTGCAAGTTGGGCGGTGCAGAAACGAGCTTGAGGAAGTGGCTTCAAGTTTTTCTGTTGAGTCACGAGACCAAACCTACGATTATTGCATTGGCATAAATTGAGGAATTGAAGCCAGGCGCGGGCCGCTTATGCACGATCCCCTAATATAGCAAAAAATTGGTATTCGCTAATTACTAAATACTAAATTTGTGACAAGTTTTATCAAAATCTGAGCGTCGCACTTGTGGTACTTCCCTGTTTGTGCGTCCATAAAGTCGCTGGAGTGATTTCCGCGACATGCACTGTGCGAAAACAAAGGATCCTTTGCACTGTGCAATGTCCTGCTTTTTGCACTGTGCAATAGGCTTTTTTCGACTGTCGCTTGTATCCTGAGTTTTTTGCATACTATCAGTCTCTGGGTAAATAACGTGGATTTGTCGCAGCAAAATGTTGTTCCTCGCCGTGGTCGCGCATCAAATTCCCAAGCGCCGCGAAGCGATGGCGCGCGATTCGAAGGCGCGACTTGCACTGTGCATTTCACTGCTTTTTGCACCGTGCAATCGGTTTTTTTCTACTGTCGCTTGCACCCTGACATTTTTGCACTGTGCATGTCTCGGAAGTCACCACAACCACATTGCCAACGGACTAGTATTACTTCCTAGCAATCTTAGCTTGCGCTTTGCAAACACAGCCAATATGACTTTTTTTGCACAGTGTAAACGCCAAAAATTACTGCAGCGGCTCGGACGGAGTGGTAAAAGTAAAAAAAAAAATGAAAAAAAATTATAAAACGGCCGCTAATTCAACCCACCCTTTCGGGGCCCTTCTGGCCAGGCCCATAAGGTCGTTTGTGCTCTGAAAGTAAAAACAAGCCCAGAGGTCACCCCAGCAATACCCGGAACGATGTGTATCTGCAAATTCAGATACTTTCCTTGACACACAAACAGCCCTTGAAGTCGATTCGTTTTTGTTGGTCTTGTCACCTTTCCCTTTCTTCTTACTCACAATTACAAGGTCTAATTCCATTTACATTTTCTTTGAAACCCCAAATTATTTGCTCAAACTTCACACGAAACACCAGAACCCACACTTGGAACACACGTTTCAAAGCACCAAACAGCCCAGCTGCGAATGTGATTACATAATTACCCGCCCTCGGCAAAGCCTTCCACCGCCCGGCATTGCGTCTCAGAATTCGCGTAGATATGCTCGACTTTATTACATTTCCGCATACATACACGTAACAACTGATATGTCGCACACAACAAGTGGAATAAATACGGGGAGGGTGGGGTAATCAAACGTTCTTCCGGCCGTTCTCTTTGGGGTTGTGGTCTTTTTCGTCTGTTGAACTGGTCTCTTCATCTTCGTCCAGAGTCGCCAGATTTACCGCTGAAACGAACGGGAGATGAGAATTTGGTGTGTAGATAGACGGTGTTGGACTTTTCCCCACAGGACCGGTCCCCACCGAACTAATGGACAAATTACATACACCTGGACTGATCTCTTCAAAGGGAAAATTTACTTTTTCGCTGCCTGCGCACTGGAGTTTTTCGCAACAGGTAAAAGACAGGCCTAAGCCGTGCCTAAGCCTGAGCCTAGGCCTAACCTCGCCTAAGCCAAAACTAAGCCTAAACTAAGCATTTACTGGTCGCAGAAAACAGTGGGCGCAGGCTGCGAAACCACGGGCCCAAAAAAAGTAAGTCGATTTGGAGGAAACGCCTACGTTGCAGCGATCCCACCTCTCTGAGGCGCACATTTCTTGCGACTTCTTGCACAGCGCGTTGCACCGTGGAAAGTGGAAACAAACGGCAGAGGTTTGCATTGTGCAGAAAAAATAAAACGCACAGTGCAATCAAAGAACTCGCACGGTGCGAAAAGGTCTCACGAATTCTCGCGCTGACTAGAACTTGCCGAAGCAACTTTAGCACGGGCTGACACTCTGTGTAAAGCCCGGAAAAAAGAGATTACCGGAAAAAAATTGTAGTACTATTCAAAATGAAGTGATGAAGGGAAATTCTTCAAAAATGTGCCAAAACCTAACCTCCATCGGGACAGGGGCCAACGGAAACTTGAAATGGGTCGGCCCGGGCCACCCTTTCGGTCCGTGGCCGCAATTTTTGGCCAGGGTATACCTATTGTAGGACATACCCTGGCAAATCAAGTGCCTACCTCCGACCGTTGTCCCCCGTCGCTCTTTCAGTCGTTTTATGTCATCCTCTGTCAGTTGAACTCCGGCTTTCTCAAAGTCTTCAACTGTCGGCTGAATGGACGAAGAATATGTTCGGCTTAGCCTGAAAATGAAAAGCACTTGCAACGTTGTTTGCGGTGAAAGGTTTTTAAGTCAATTTTAAATTTTCTTTCAGCCCATTCAAGGCTCTGCGTATTTCACGAGACGGGCCAATCGGCGACGACTAAAATGCACGGTGCACGCCGACCACGCACAGTGCGAAACAAACTGTTTTGGAAAAGGGCGGGCAGAGCTTATGTCGCACTGTTTTGAAAAGGGCCGGGCCGCGCCCAACTGTAAACGGGCCGGGCCTAACGTTGTCTTGGGCCCCCTCGGCCCGGCCCTTTTCTCAAAAAAAAATTTGTCTTGCAACGAAAAATTTTGGTGCCAAATTTTTTTGGCATTTTGTTGTAATTTTTCCGCAAAAAAATTTTTTTGTCTAGGGTTTTGTTTGTCGCGATTTTCGATCCGCACAGTGCAAATTCTTTGGACTTTTTGCGCCGAGTAGTACTTATCCGTTTGTAAAGTCGCTGGAGTGATTTTTGGTGTTTGCACTGTGCAAAAAAAAGTCAGGGTGCGAGCGACATCCGAAAAAAGCCTATTGCACGGTGCAAAACGCAAGAAATTGCACAGTGCAAACAAAACTTTTGTTTTCTCAGAGTGCATGTCGCCGAAGTCGCTCCAGCGACGTTGCAAACGGACTAGTACTAAGACTTTTTGGCCCGCATAGTAGTTCCTTACCTCCTTTGCACTTGCTGTTTCAGGTTCCGCAGGCCCTGATTCACATTGGAGAGGCTGTGCTTCCGATGGTCGGGGTTCGCTTCGTCCACAACTAATTCGGATGCAGAGCCGATTAGGGGGGTGCACCTCGACCTTTCCGCTGGTCACGTCCAGCGCCCGATCCCCGCTTCCGAACACGTCGCGGACTTGAACGGGAACCGACTTTCGACAGTCGTCCACAATGGCGAGACCAATCTGAAAAGTTTTTGAGAAGTTTGTCTGGTACTACTCGCGCCATAAAGTCCCCACAATTTTTTTTTTTTTTAGGTCGCGGAAAAGTGCGTGTCGCTTGGGCAAAAACGGGAAATCACTGCGACGGGCGCGAAAAATAAACAAAAATGCACCGTGCAAAATTCTACGGACTTTATGTTGCGAGTACTGCTCGGCGCAAAAGGTCCTGAGAATTTATCGCGCACCGAAATTTTGTCGCGCGCCGAAAAAAATGATTTGTCGCTGAGAAAATTGGGAATCGCGCGCGACGTAAGGCAAAAAATGCACTGTGCGAAGCCGTTTTTTCGCGATTTTCGAACCGCACAGTGCAAATTCTCAAAAACCCGCACAGTGCAAATTCTCAGGACTTTTAGCGCCGAGTAGTAGTATACGTTCGTTCGTAAAGTCGCTGTAGTGATTTTTGGTGTTTGCACTGTGCAAAAAAGGTGAGGGTGCGAGCGACAGTCGAAAAAAGCCTATTGCACGGTGCAAAAAGTAAGAAATTGCACAGTGCAAAGGGAACTTGTGTTTTCGCACAGTGCACGTCGCCGAAATCACTGTAGCGACTTTTCCAACGGACTAGCAACAGGCTTCAACGGCATGAAGCTCCCTTGGAACGTAAAAAACTTACAGCCAAATTTCTGTCGATGATGAAATTTGTTTCAAAGTCGTCGTCGTCCTCTCTGAACGAAACGAATAAATATGGTTCGAGTCAGGAGACAAATGACTTTCGAGCCAAACCCTTACCCCAGCGGATTCAACAACGCCTCAGCCACCTTCAGCCACCCCATGCAGAAGAAGAATTGCAGCGCCGTCATAATCGGGACGACGTTCTGGACGATCACATACCACTCGGTGCTGAAGTCGGGTCTGGTGGTGTACTGCCTCGAGAACAAACAGATGATGAAGTAGACCCGGACGGCGAGGAACACCACCTGGGGATAGGCCAACGGAACGGGCACCCAGTCGTAGTTGGTGAGCTGTTGGAGGTTTTCGCGGAACGTTCGCAGCTCTTCGATGATGGAATGGCAAAACAAGTCGCAAGGGAAATTGTCCTTTTGTCGCTGCTCGCGGACCAAATGATAGCACCAATTGATTGGGACCCAATAACGCGCAAACCCATTGTCCAGCCGGCGGAAGTGGTCCAGCTCGGCCTTGTTTATAAAGCCTGCAATAGAATGTGGTCGCTTTTTGTACGGACTACGTTGGGGTTTCGGCGAAGAAACGTCGAAAGTGCAAAGCTACGGTCGCGGCTTAAAGCGACAGTACAGCTACTGTTGAAACGCGCTTTTTACGGCGTGGAAACGGAATGTCAAAAACGTTTCTTCGTCTATTGTACCATTAACAACGGAAAAAAATAATAGTGACATTCTACATGCTTACTAGTCCAAAGATTTACCGGAAAAGTTATTTCGTAATTTTTTCTTCAGATTTTTCCGGTCAAAACATGTTTGAAAAATATCGATATAGCTTGAAAATGGTAAACTTTGTCAAAAAAGACCTAATTTCTTAATTTTAACCAAATTAGACAAGAAATCGATCAGAAAAGATTTTTCGGACCCCAAATTTGTGACAAAGTGTCGACTTGAAGAGTTCCCTCTCTTTCGCTTTTTCGATTTGACGTGCAATACAACTACTTTTGAATCGCGCTTTTGACGGTGTGGGGGACGAAATGTCAAAAATTTTTTCGTCTACTGTACCAATAACAACGGAAAAGAATAATAGTGACATTCTACATGCTTACTAATAATTATTTTACTGTTTGCAACTCTGCCGCCTTTGTTTTCGCTGCAGGACATAAAAAAACTTTTTTGGCATTTCGTTTCACACGTCGTAAAACGCGCAATTCAAAAGTTGCTCTCTTGGCCTTTCAACAAAGAAAGTATCAATGATTTCTGCAGAGCGCAAGCTAAAAATTCCATATATTTCTTAAAAAATTCAGACAAAAATACAACATGACCTATGGAAACTCAAAAATTCGCAAAGGCTTTCGCGCGGCGATATTTCGATTGCACAGTGCAAAAGGTCAAATGCACTGTGCGGCCCGCGACAAAAAGTCTACGCACTTTGGAAAAGCCAACGCACGACAACCCGACGTGTTCCTTGGCTCCTTTCGACCATTCGACCACTCGATTGAAATCAACCGAAATGTCACAAAAGAATTTTCTCAAGGGTTTTTCGGTCGAAAAATATTTTTCTCGAAATTATTTTATTTCTTTTGTCAATTGTGACATTTCGTTTGGACAAAACTCAAAAGTGGGCGGGAAAAATTTTTTTTCTATTTTGGGTTGCCGGGCAAATTTACAAGGAAAGTAGTTCATGTGCGACCCTCAGATTTTAATAAAACAAGGTACTAACATGGATAAATGTTTTCTAAAACGTATGGTTTCTAGCACGCGATTTACAGGAACAACGGAGATTTTTAGATCAAAATTTGGCGAAAATGCGATATTTTTTTTGTGACTTTTTTCGAATTTTGTCGTAAAAAGTCGTGTACCTATTTCTACCGTAGAGGGTAATGTTTCCACAAAGAAATTAATCTTTTCTGCGCGAAACAAGCAAAGTTATGGCCAAAAGTGTTTTTCTCTCTGACCGCGCTCCGCATTTTCCGTTCTCTCTCGGCGTCAAAGGTCGTTGCGTATATCGGTTGTTTCTGCAAAGTGCGAACTAAAACTTTCACGATCTGATAGATGAGCTAGACACCACTTGTGTGCCAAACTTGAGGCGTCTCTCAGCGTCGCACTTTGAGCATTTCCCTTATGACGAGCGGCGACTCGTATTTCCATAAAGTGCGTAGACGTTTTTTCCCCTTTTATCGCCGGCGCACAGTGCATTTTGCTTTTTCCCTTATTTGTCGCTCACGCACCGTGCATTTTGCGGTTTTTCGCACAGTGCAAACTTGAAAAAGCGGTCTGCACTGTGCGAATGTCCGCATAATGCCATGTGCAAAATGCATTTTTTAGCATAGCGATCCATAGTCTACGCACTTTATGGAAATATGGAAATAAATATTATACTAAGAGTCAAAATGGGTTTACCTGCATCCACAATGGCTTCATAGGTCGGGAACCTCTTCCTCACAGGGACTGCAATGTCTCTCAGCACTAGAATCTGAGATAAGCACATGTATCGGATGATATTCCTCCGCACCGTCTTGTGATACGGGTCCTCGCCATCCATATAAGTGGCTAACCGCAAGGCAGTGTTGTCAATGAAGCCGATGTTGTGGAAGATCTGCTTCCATCGATCGACGACGATCGTCACAAAGAAACTAAAGAAAGGTAATAAAATTTAAGGGATTGGTGAAAGGTAGGTTAAGGGGACAGTGCAGCTACTTTTGAATTGCTCGTTTTACGGTGTGTGTAACGAAATGTCAAAAAAGTTTTTTTATGTCCTGCAGCAAAATCAAAGGCGGTAGAGTTTCAAACAGTAAAATAATCATTAGCAAGCATGTAGAATGGCACTATTACGTTTTTCCCGTTGTTATTTGTACAGTGGACAAAGAAACTTTTTTGACATTTCGTTCCCACGCCGTGAAAAGTGCAATTCAAAAGTAGTTGCAATGCACGTCAAATTGAAAAAGCAGGAGTGTGCGAAGTCTTCACATTGGCGATTTGTCTTTGAAACTTTGCAACACGTGCGAAAAATCATTTCCCTATCTGCCGCCTTTTTTACGTTTATTGCCAGTATTTGACGGAAAACGACAAAATAACTTCCAAACCACAATAAAATATTTTTTCCAACAATTTGCGATACTTTTCAGCAAATTCTAACAAGAAATGGCAAATTTAGATACCCAAAAAATTATTTTTCTTCGATGTTACGAAGTGTCAAAGACAAATTGCTGTCCTCGGCAGGCCATGAGGCGGGGTCTAGTTGCCTCGGCGTTTGACCCCGCTCTCGGGCCGCCGATGATTCAGACGATGGGCTGGCCATCCGGGCGTCTTGGCCCATTCTTACCCCAATATCGGGGCCTTTTAGGGCCAAAGCGCCCCTTACTTTAAATTTATGGTTGTTATATATTTAATAATTTGTCGTGTATCTTTTATATTTCTTTTACGGTTTATTAACCCAAGTTTGAGGTACCCCGAATAAACTGCTGTTGAAGACATCGCCAACTTGAAGACTTTGCGTCTTCATTTGACGTGCACTGTCCCTTTACAAAAAAGAAGATAAAAGTCCGCTTACCCAAGCATAAATTGAAGGGGAATCCATTCCAGCTGCTTGTCGAATTTCTGCGTCAATTCGAGGATACTGCTGCAAGGAGGGGGGTTGATTAAACACATTGCACAGTTAGGGTGAAACTAAAGTTTTACGTCCCAGAAAAAGGTCAATTTTTAAAGATTTTTGATTAAAGACACTCGGTAAACTCTGTAAGCCGCAGGGCAAAAATCTCTAACGCGCTTTTGAAGGACACTGTGATAAACCATGCAAAGTATTATTCAAATATTCAAAAGCAAAGTACTCCAAATGCAACGCTCCGATTTTCTGTTAAGTTTGCCATTATTTTGGGCATAGGCTATATATCAATTGCTGAAAATTTTAGCACGCGCTTTGCAACGGCAGCCGAGATATTCAACGATCTTTGCAGCCGAGAGAGTACGCGAAACGCGGAGAGCGGTCAGAGAAAAAACATTTTTTTGCTATATCTTTGCCAGTTTCGCTCCGCTTTTACGGTTGAAGTTGGAATAAAGCTTTGCATGCCAAAATTTGCTAAAAAGTATCACATTTTTTCAAATTTTGCTCAAAAATCTCGGTCGTTTCTGCAAAACGCTATCTAGAAGTCTCTCATATGCCTTTAAAAAATTTAGTCTAAATCTATGCCAAGTTTCATCGATCTAAGCGTCGCACTTTGAGGGCCTTACCAGGGGCATAGCTAGGGGAGAGGGAGGGCATGGTGGATTCTCCCCCCGCCATTGGTTGGCGAAAACAATCAAATGGGGTGAGTGTAAGGTAATTTCTTTCACAGGTACTACCTATGGTCTCAAAATCTCCCCCTCACCCAGACCGGTTCCTCAGCTATGCCCCTAGGCTTGGTATACCACTAGGGCGTCGGTAAAGTCGCTGGAGTGATTTCCGCGACATGCACTGTGCGAAAACAAAAGTTCCCATTGCACTGTGCAATTTCTTGCTTTTTGCACGGTGCAATAGCCTTTTTTCGGCTGTTGCTCGCACCCTGACAAGTCTTAATTTGTTTTCGAAGATATGTTCGACATTTTTAGCACACGCTTTGCAGAAAAGAATGAGGTTTTTAGGCCAAAAGTTTAGGAAAAATGTGAAATTTTTTGCGCAAATTTTGACACCAAAATTGTTTTGACATGCGCTGTGCGAAAGCAAAAGTTCACTTTGCACTGTGCAATTTTTGCTTTTTGCACCGTGCAATAGCCTTTTTTGGTTGTCGCTTGCACCCTGGCGTTTTCTGCACAGTGCAAATACCAACAAATCACTCGTAGTACAATATAAAAAAATCGTTTACATTCAACTCCTGTTCCCAACTCACAATCTGCTGTCTTTCTCGAAGATGCGGATGAACCCATAGCACAGGTAATAGCCGATGATCCACCAGCAAAACTCGCTCAAAACATTCTTCCAAATGGAGCCCTTCCATCGGAACATCAGCTTGAGGAAGGTCCATGACCTCGACGATGACACATCCAGGTTGTACGAGACGGTCATGATATGTCGGTGTGCTTACTGCAACGGAAAGTGAATAAAGAAGAAGAAACCAAGGGCTTAGTCGGGTTTTATGGTCCGCAAACAATGTGCAATGTGCAATTTGACGTGTTTTAGGTTTGCCTACAGTTAGACAAAGGGCGATGGTGGGAGTTTCGAGGAACCGTTTATGGTTTTTTCATCATAAAACGACTCGGGAGAGGATCTTTGGGCTGACGTAGACACTTTAATACACCTTATTATGAGACATATTTCTTGTGTCATGTTCCGAAAAAGACATGGCTCGGCCGAAAAATTTGGCCCACGGGCCGGCCGAAACATGTCGGCCCGGCCCGTTTCAATTTTGCTTTGGCCCGTTATATTCAAGTCGCCGGGAAAACACAAAATTACTAAGATAGGTTAAAAAAGTTGTTAGAAAAGTGTTGTAAACCTTTTTGAAATGGTCGTATATAGTTTTGTACGCTTTCTCTGCCTGTCTGATGGGGTTTCGGCACTCTATTTTTGTTTGCCACCCCAATTTTCGCTTTCAGACTCAAGATTTTTGTTATTACGGGTTGGTTCCGGCTGAGCCAGAACAACTACTTTTCAATAGCGCTTTTTACAGCGTAGAAACGAAATGTCCAAAACGTTTCTTCGTCTACTGTACCAATAACAACAAAAAAAATAATGGTGACATTCTACATGCCTACTAATAATTATGTCACTGTTTGAAATTTCTCCGCCTTTGTTTTCGCTGCAGGACATAAAAAGTTTTTTGACATTTTGTCTCCCACGCCGTAAGAAACGCGATTCTAAAGTCGCTGTGCTGGCCCTTTAAACTAGAAAAAAAAATTTTGAGCTGTTGCGTTCGGATTTTCTACAAAATCTAGAAGGCAAGTGTCCTAAGTGCAATTCGCTGAATTTTTTCCAATTTTTCGCACCCATTGGGCATGGACCGGCTATGAATAACTGAAGGCTTTAGATTGCGTTTTGAGTCGATTATCGTCAATATTTTCCTTTAGGAAATTGTTTCGGGCAGACTAAGTGTAATTTTTGAATAACAACAAAAAAAATAATGGTGACATTCTACATACCTTCTAATAATTATTTTACTGTTTGCAATTTCTCCGCCTTTGTTTTCGCTGCAGGACATAAAAAATTTTTTTGACATTTCGTCTCCCACGCCGTAAGCAACGCGATTCTAAAGTCGTGGCCCTTAAAACGCCATTTTTCCAATTCTCAAACAAAATTAAAGTGAACCGTTCGTTTTCAGACTCCAATCTCTTAACATATAATCCCTCGCTATGAACAGACTCAAAGGTGTTAAGCGGTAAAAACCACAAAACCCTATAAACACCCCCAAAGAGCAAATGAAATTTGAAAACAAACGCTGAATACGTAGAAATACATAGACTCCAACAAAAAGCGATTATTTTGTCATCAGCAAAAGTTCAGTCGTCGACGATGATGAAAAAATGGAATTCCCCTGATCGGATTTGCATATATTTTTTTTAAATTTAAGTTGGTATTCAATTCGAGGCCCTCACAAAAGTCTAGAAAGCAGCAATGCTATGTTTACATATCTTTCTATCAATCGATGAACTTTATAATAACTTGGTCAAGGGGAGTCCCACAAAAAATTGTTGGATTTTTGAAGGGTACCTTTGAGGGGGACCGCTGAAAATTTTAACGCCGTTTTTTTGCATCAAAAAAGATTCTCCTTTTCGTCGGAAAACTGACTGAACATATATAAATTTAAAAACAAAAAAATAACAGGGAACTATTTGAAGGGCCAGAACAGCTACTTCTGAATTGCGCGTTTGACGGCGTGTGTAACAAAATGTCAAAAAGGATTTTGTATGTTCTGCAGCAGAAACAAACTCTTCAAATTGGCTTTTCGTCCTAAGATTTATCGGAAAAATTATTTTTAAATTTTCCCACTTGGTATTACCGGTCAAAACAGGTCTGAAAACAATCCATATAGCTTGAAAATGGTAAATTTTGTCAAAAAAACCTAGTTTTTACCAAATTAGACAAGAAATCGGTCAAAAAAGGTCTCTCGGATCCCATATTTGTGACGAAATGGCAACGTGAACAGTTCCCTCCCTCTTACTGTTTCAATTTGACGTGCGCCGTAAGAAGCGCGATTCAAAAGTAGCTGTACTGTCCCTTTAAAAAAAACTTTCTAGATCTTATACTAGTCCATTTGCAAAGTCCCTGAAGTGATTTTGGCGACATGAACAGTGCAAAAAAAGCGAGCGACAGCCAAAAAAGCCTATTGCACGGTGCAAAAAACAAGAATTTGCACTGTGCAAAGGGAACTTTTGTTTTCGCACAGTGCATATCGCTGAAATCACTCCAGCGACTTTGCGAACGGACTAGTACACACGACACAGTTGATTTGGGCGAATAGTAGAGTGATTGCTACGAATCATCAAATAATCGCAGACAATCACGACGATCAAGTCCTAACAATAGAGGCGTTTCCAAAAACTTTAGCAACTTGATATTTAAGATCTATTGAGTCATTGTCAATTTCAATGAGGCACAAGGAGCGCTTCATGGTTACCGATTTCCATTGATATTCGGAAACTGACTTTTGAGGGGGTAAAAAATGTTAAGTGCAGCAAATTAACGGGGGAGTACAGCGACTTTTGAATCTTTGGCTACTGCATCAATCACGACGAGGCGAAGTTGTGGTGAAATTATCTTGTACATGCTTGCTAATAATTATTTTACTGTTTGCTATTTTGCCGACTTGGATTTCACGGCAGGACATACTGGTCGTTTAAACGGTTTTCTCCGCGAGAGGGAATACGTAAAACAAGGAGAGTCGGGCAGACAAAAAAGGTTTTTCCTAAAACTACAGGACCGGACGAGAGGATGAAGTGGTCGAACCGCCTCCGACTGTCTCCAAGAGACGTTTCGAATGTCTTAAACAATCTCTCTTTCTCTTTCTGACCAAAAATAGCGTTGTTTTGAAGGAGAGAGTGAAAAAGTTGCCCTTTTGGAAAGAACAAGGCGACAAATGTCTAACGAAACTGCTATTTGAATTACCGCCCGACTCTCTGTCTCTCTCTCTTCTCTCTCTCTCTCTCTCTCTCTCTCTCTCTCTCTCTCTCTCTCTCTCTCTCTCTCTCTTCTCTCTCTCTCTCTCTCTCTCGGTCTTTGCACTGTCCCACGCTTGTCACCGCCGCATAGTGAACTTCATTGTTTTGCGCACAGTGCAATCCTCAAACAAGGCCTTTTGCACTGTGCAAATTTCAGCCGCCGAGCGACGGGAAGATTCTACAACATTTTGCCCAATCTCAGCATTTTTTCCAAGTTTTCACGCTGTAGGGTCGCAATCGATGCGGGGTCCAAGGATTCCATCAAAGCACAGTGCGTTTTTCATTTGCACTGTGCCGATTGTTTGTCGCGCAAACGCACTTCCCGACGTCGACGGCACCGTGCGAAAACAAATCAATACTTTTGGCCCACCTATTAGTATTTTCACAAAGTGCATGGAGATTTTGTCGCTTGCGCACAGTGCATTTTGCATTTTTCCCACGCTTGTCGCCGCCGCACAATGAATTTCGCTGTTTTCGCACAGTGCAAACCTCAAAAAAAACCTTTTGCACTGTGCAAATTTCAATCGCCGCCGAGCGATGTAATTGAAAAAAGCTTGCGCCGCCGCGATATCGTCCGATTGCACGGTGCAAAAACCAAAAAATTTAAATGCACAGTGCAAAATAGGGTTTTTTTGTGCACGGTGCGCAAAGCAACAAAATATCCATACACTTTATTAAAATACTAATAGCTTCCCCACTTCCCCTCAGAGCACTAAAACTTTTAGTAGGGACGTTGCACATCTTAATGGACTACAAACACAATATCCCGCACAAATAGCGTTACTCACCAACAACAACACTAACCCTTGACCCCCACCACCCTCAACCCACACAATGCAACGTCATCGCACCCAACCTGTTGAATCAACACACCTAGGCAAAATAAATTAGCTGTCCTTGGAAATTCCGGACGAAAACGGGGCAAATTGCGTGATGGGAATCGGAGGGAAGAGAGTGATGCTCAACCTTGGGATTCACAAACAGATAATAGCAATAAATTAGCAAGCGAAATATCCAAATTGGGAAAAAGGTTTGTACTAGTCGTCGCAAGAATTTTTTAGAGTTTTCGCTGATATTTTGTAGCTGATGTGGTTTACGTGCTAAACATAAAAGCGGCTTTAGCGCGGTTTCGAGAATTTGAAAATTTCAGAAAATCGAAATGGCTTCAGGCAATAAATTTTTAAAATTAGAAAGCTCGATCCGGAGCCACAAGATGTAAGAAAATGTTTCCGTTTCAATATCTTCCCAAAATGTCGAAACGACACAGGAATTATCGGAAAAGGCGAAGCGCCACAAAATTATCTTCGAAAAAAAATATTTTTTTTTTTTGAAATTCGATATTTCTTGTGTCGTTTCGTTTTTATTGATTGCTATTGAAGGAAAACATTTTTTTGACGTGAGCCATCCTTTTGCGAGTCGGACCGTCGTTTTACCAATAAATATGATGGCGCGAGTAGTACTAGTCGGCGCAAGAATTCGTGAGACTTTTTCGCACCGTGCGGGCAATTATTTTTTCTGTTTTGCACTGTGCAAGTACCCATCGCAAAAAAAGAATGGCCGTTCATTGGAAAAAAGTTTAATTGCACCGTGCATCCTCATTCCAAAGCGGCGACAACAGCGAAGAGTGTGTCGCAGCGGCAAAACTTGGCGCGACAATCTTTGTCGCTGGTCGATTTGTAGGAAACGCCTCGCAGCAATCCCACCTCACATTTCTTGCGACCGTTTGCTACGCACAGTGCGTTGCACCGTGCAAAGTGAAAACGAGCGGCAGAGCTGTGCACTGTGCGGAAAAAGTAGAACGCACAGTGCAATCGAAGAACTTGCACGGTGCGAAAAAGTCTCACGAATTCTAGCGCCGACTGGTATGCAATTTTGGAAAAACCACAAATTTTAGTGGGGAGCAATGAGGAAATCTTGAAGAATACGAAGAGAAATGATTCACTCAATTTTAAGCAACTTTCCTTCAATTTGTTTTGTCTATAGAAATGTTTAAAGGGCCAAAACAGCTACATTTGAGTTGCGCGTTTTACGGCGTGTGAAACGAAATGCCAAAGAAGTTTTTTTATGTCCTGCAGCAAAAACAAAGGCATCAGAGTTGTAAACAGTAAAATATTTTTTAGTAAGCATGTAGAATGTCACCATTATTATTTTTCGTTGTTATTGGTACAGTAGACAAAGCACCGTGCAAAAGCAAGAAATTGCACAGTGCATGGCGAACTTTTGTTTTCTCACAGTGCATGTCGCGGAGATCACTCCAGCGACCTTACGGACGGACTAGTATTATACAAACATACCAATGATTGCCCTGCAAAATTGATAATCCCGATTTTGTTTTTATTTTCATAAAGGGCATCAAAAAATCTCCGTTTCACACTGTGCAATAAAATGTCGCCGCGACGCAAAATTTTGCACAGTGCGAACGGTTTTTTTAGTTTTGCACTGTGCGAAAAGACAAAAATCCACTGTGCGGTAGCGACAAGCGTGGGAAAGAGGGCACGAGCGATGGGCCAAAAAAGCCAATTGCACAGTGCAAATTTAGTTGACACTGCCCAATTTACTGCATTACGACTTTGCCTAAGGCATTTTGATGCTCGTTCGCGGGTCAAAAAGTCTTGACAAGTTTTCGCACAGTGCAGTCGGCGTCGCGAAGGGGCTTTGCGCGACAAACAATCGGCGGGGTGCGAAAAAAAAACGCACTGTGCATCGATTTCCCTTTTCAAAACAATGCGTTTCGCACTGTGCGTGGTCGCAACGCACCGTGCAATTTTATTCGTCGCCGCGCGACAAGTTTTTTGCTCGACGGCGCACGGTGCGGAAATTTTAAGGCTTTTTTGAGAGGGCGAGTACTTTCTCCTGGGCCGGGCCGAAAATCGCGGCGCAGGGCCGTTTAAAATTTGCTTTGGCCTGGCCCGGCCCAACACCGTGGCCGGCCCGGGAGCCATGTCTAGGTCTACATTAAGAAATAATCTTATAATCTTCCTTACCATTCACAAAAATTCGCGTTCAAGTTCACTTTTCATCCCCTCACTTCCTTTCTTTTCAACGGAATACAAACTTCGAACCGAATACAACGAAATTTTTCAGTTCACACGAAAAAAACCCAAATTGTTCTGCGAATTACAACAGGAAAATTAACTTCGACTTAAAAGTTGTTAAAACTTTACTTAAAGCGTCAGTACAGCGACTCTTGATTTGCGCTTTTTACGGTATGGAAATGAAATGTAAAAAAATGTGTTTTTCTAGGTCCTGCAGTGAAAACAAGGGCGGCAGAGGTGCAAATAGTAAAATAATTACTAGTAGGCATGTAGATTGTTACCATAATTTTTTCCTGTTGTTATTGGTACAGTAGACAAAGAAATTTTTTGGACATTCTCTACAAACTAAAAATTGATACTAACCAAATTTTTTTTGTTACATACATATAAATTTGCCTAAGGCATCAGTCGGTTGGAAAAACAATAAGCCCAATGTCGCTGCGCCGATCGTGTCGCAGAAGTGAAAAGCAATTTGATTTTGCCGCGACACAATTCATTTTCTCGGATTGTGGATACGACAGGGTGCTTGCTCGTTATGCTACAGATAATACTCGCGACATAAAGTCCGTAGAATTTTGCACTGTGCATTTTGTTTATTTTTTGCGGCAGTCGCGGCGATTTTCCGTTTTTACTCAAGCGACATGCACTTTTCGGCGAGTGCGCATTGTCGCGACATCGGCGATAAAATTTTACGAACTTTATGGCGCGAATACTAGTAAAGTCGCTGGGTAATTTCAACAACATGCTGGATTTTTGAATTTTTTTTTTTTGATTTTTTGCCGATTTATACTACTTTCAAGATACGTTGATTACTAGTCCCGCCGGAAAGTCGCTGTAATGATTTTGGCAACATGCACGGTGCAAAAACAGACCTGGTGCGAGCGACAGCCGAAAAACGTTTTTCAAAGATTTGCGACAGGATTTTTGCGCGACGGCGCACAGTGCAGACATAAGTCGCTGGAGTGTTTTATGGTGTTTGCACTGTGCAAAAAAAAGGTCAGGGTGCGAGCGACATCCGAAAAAAGCCTATTGCACGGTGCACAAAGCAAGAAATTGCACAGTGCAAAGGGAACTTTTGTTTTCGCACAGTGCATGTCGCGGAAATCTCTCTAGCGACTCCACGGGAGACTGGTATCACCAACAGATTACCTCCACACATTGCCAGCTGTCCGGAAAAGCCCAGACGTCTGTTGTGTTTAAATTTAGCCATCAAAATACAAATCGCAATTCATTCAATTAAAAAAAGATCGAAAAGGACGTCGAATCAGAGCATAAAAATGCAAAATCACTAAATAAATTCGCATTTTATACCCGGAATTTTTAAAGATTCAATTCTGTTCGCCGCAACGAAGACGATCCCATCCATTCAGCCCGTAAAATATTCCATTTCCAGGACCGAACGAGCCAGCAAATATTATAATCGGTACATGTTTGAATTGCTCCATGCTTTCCCATTTATAATATTCGAAATTTTATTATATCATGGAGGCTTTAAATGTGATTATTCGAGTTCGTAAACATTATCAGCCGGAGAAGAGAGGATTGACACGCTGATTCAACCAATTTTTATGCGAGTCGACCGTGATCTTTGGATGAAGGCTTTATAACGGAAGATATGACGTCATCATGCATACTGTGGGCGGATTACTGTAGTCGGCAATGTTTGGGCTACTCGACTTACAAATTCTGCGTATCTTCGTATCACTGCTTTTCAAAAGTGCGTGGGCATTTTGTCGCGACGCACTGTGCATTGATTGTTCCACTAAACACAATGAATTTTGCAGTGTTCGTGCTCGCGGCGCACCGTGAATCTTATTCGTCGCCGCGCGACAAGTTTTTTTGCGCGACGGTGCAGAGATGTCAAATCTTTTTGGTCCTAGTACTCCTCTCAAAAGTGCGTAGACATTTTGATTTTCTTCGCACGGTGCGGACTTTGCCGGCAAATTGAGATTTTTACTATTGGTATTTTCGCAAAGTGCATCGACATTTGTCGCATTTTTTGCACAGTGCATTTTTCATAAAATTTAAAACGAACAAATATGGTGAGAGCTAAGAAGATATTAGTATTTTGTATTTTCATAAAGTGTATGGACATTTGTCGCATTGATTGCACAGTGCAGTCGCCCCTTTCCACGCTTGTCGCCGCCGCACAGTGAATTTCACCCTTTTCGCACAGTGCAAACCTCAAAAAAGGAATTTGCACCGTGCAAATTCCAGCCGCCGACGCTGCGACGTTGTGGAAAAAAGCCTTTGTCGCCGCGATATTCCGATTGCACAGTGCGAAAAACCAAAAAAAGTGAAATGCACAGTGCAAAATGGGGGTTTTTTGTGCACAGTGCGGAAAGCGACAAAATGCCCATGCACTTTGTGAACATACTATAGTATTTCAATAAAGTGCGTAGACTTTTTATCGCAACGCGAAAAACTGAATTTTGCACAGTGCATTTCATCTTTTTGCGTTATCTTTCGCACCGTGCATCAATTGCCGCGACATGAGCTCTTTGCAGAAGCGTGCACTGTGCGAAGAACAGTGCGTGAGCGACAAATGGAGGGAGAAAAGGCAGAATGCACTGTGCGCCGGCGATAAAATGCAAAAAAAGATCTACACACTTTATGGAAATACTAGTAGTCGGCACAGTGCAATGCCTCGAATGCACAGTGCAATTTCTTGCAATTTGCACCGTGCAATAGGTTTTTTTTGGTTGTCGCTCGCACCTTGACCTTTTTTGCACAGTGCATGTCTCAAAAATCGCTACAGCGACTTTCCAGACGGCTTCTCAGCCTGTAACAAAAATAATGAGCGCTCGTCGCAGCGAAATTTCAAAAAACTTGCACAGTCGCGCATCAAATGATGCGCAACTCCAAGGCCGAGTGCTCATTACCTTCGCTGCAGACTGAGAGTACAATTTCCTTGATTTTGTATTCAGACTTTATGTCAGTTGACGCCAAAATGTTGTTTTCAAAACTTTCGGATTGTATTCCTCACGCAGACATGAAATCATTGGCCACGTTTTATCGCATTTTAAAAATTTTTCCGTTTTTATCCGTTGAGGCTCAAATCATAACCGAGTTTAATCCCCCTTATTGTTAATGTATTCCTGATCCTTAATGACGAATTATTTGGAGCGCACGTTCCGTTTCGCAACGCAATAGCATCATTGTCGCATAGCAGTTTAGGGATTCACACGGAGAGTTTTAGGGATTAAAATGGGGAAGTTCAAGTGGACGGGGATTTGTTTGACCCTTCACAAGGGAAATGTGGACACTGACCATGGCCAAATTGTATGAGTTATTTGTCATTTGAGAGCCCATAAAAAGTTGCAAGTTAATATAAAAAGATTTTAGAAAAATTTAAGCTGTTAAAGGGCCAGAACTACCTTTGAATTGCAATTTTTACGGCGTGTGTAACGAAATGTCAAAAAAGTTTCTTCGTCTACTGTACCAATAACAACGGAAAAATAATAGTGCCATTCTACATGCCTACTAATAATTATTTTACTGTTTACAACTCCGCCACCTGTGTTTTTGCGGCAGGACATAAAAAAACTTTTTTGACATTTCGTTTCACCCGCCGTTAAAGGCGTAATTCAAAAGTAGCTGTTCTGGCCCTTTAAAGTAAAGGAAAAAATTTGAGCTGTTGCGGTCGGATTTTCTACAAATTTAGAAGGCAAGTGTCCTAAGTGCAATTCGCTGAATTTTTTCCAATTTTACGCACCCATTGGGCATGGACCGGCTATGAACATCTAAAAGCTTTAGATTGCGTTTTGAGTCGATTATCGTCAATATTTTCCTTTAGGAAATTTTTTCGGGCAGTCCAAGTGTAATTTCCGCAATATGCACTGTGCAAAAGCAAAAGTTCCCTTTGCACTGTGCAATTTGTTGCTTTTTGCACCGTGCAATAGGCTTTTTTCGGCTGTCGCTCGCACCTTGACACTTTTTGCACTGTGCGTGTCGCAGAAATCACTCCAGCGACTTTCAGGACGTTTTGGTGCAGAAAACAAAAATGCAGTGAATTTGAGGCGTAGCAAGTCTCCGCACAACATACCCGTACCCTGTTGATAATGGACAATTCCGCACTTGTATTTCCATAAAGTGCGTAGTCTTTTTCGCCTTTTCTCCCGTACGCACCGTTTTGCAGTGTAAACCTGAAAAACGGTCGGCACTGTGCGAATGTGCGCAACGACGCAGTTGTCGATTGTCAAATCCATCGTCCAAATCCTAGAGAAAGAAAGAGAAACTTTAAACAACCCTAGTCAAAAAATTTTTTTTTGCGAAAAAATTACAACAAAATGCCAAAAAAAATTTGGCACCTAAATTTTTCGTTGCAAGACGTTTTTTTTTTTTTTTTTAAAAAGGGCCGGGCCGAGGGGGCCCAAAAAAAAGATAGGCCCTCGGCCCGGCCCGTTTAGAGTTGGGCCCGGCCCGGCCCTTTTCAAAATTTCCAAAGCCCGGCCCCCTTGCCATGTCTGCTCCAGCCGCTTGATTTTTGAATTCGCAGGACAGGAGAAGTAATTTAAGTGCAACGCCCAAATTTTTATCTAAAAAAAAACAATTGTTCACTTTGCACTGTGCAATTTCTCGCTTTTTGCACCGTGCAATAGGTTTTTTTCGGCTGTCGCTCGCACCCTGACCTTTTGCGGGACAGCCGCGATATTCAACCATCTTTGCGGCCCAGAGAGCACGCCAAACCCGGAGAGCCGTCACAGAGAAAAGCACTTTTTGGCTATATATTTGCCGGTTTCGCTCTGAACAGGTTGATTTCTTGTGGAAACGTTACAGTCCCACACATTTTTGACAGTTGAAATAGACATCAAACTTTTTTGTCTCAAAATTTGCAAAATGGCAATTCATTCAAAAAAAATATCTCGTCAATTTCTTCCGTCTTTGAATAATTTATACGTCAGAAAATAGGAGCAATTTTTTCATTGATTGAGTATGCAAAAATCTGCATAAACCTTCAAACAATGGGGCGACATAATGGGCCGCTGCGTGAAAACGCTGTAATCACAAATTATTCATCATACTCAAGAACTGGAAGACGTTGTATGTAATAGAGGCCTTATAAAGGGCCGACTGTGCGTAATGTCGGGAATGTCTTGATGTTGCGACATGGCGATTGTTGTGTGCAATTATATATAACGCCGCTTTGAATTTCGTACATAAATTGGGTTTTGACGATAAATAAATCGCTTCTTGAAGATTTTAGAGGGGGGGGGGGGGGAGATATCGACAAAAAAAATAAAAGGGGGTAAGGGGGGCTAACTTTTCGCAGAATTTTTTTCACAGATACCTTTGGTCCCAAAAACTTCCCCCCCCCCCCCAAGACTATCTCCTCAGCTACGCCCCCGGGGCGTTTATAGCAACAACCTAGCGGTATTTCCATCAGTTTTGCGCGGAAAACATTATATGAAACGTCCGCTTCTCCGGCAGAAACAATAGTTTTGCACAGTGAAATAAGCCTTTTTCGGCTGCTCGCACCCTCGCTTTTCTTGCACAGTGCATGTCGCTGAAATCACTCCAACGTAGACATGACTATTAGGGCCGTTTCAAGTTTGCTTTAGGCCGTTGATATCAATTCACCCGGCAAATATGACATTACTAAGATAGGATGAAACAATAGTTGGAAAATTGTTGTAAATCTTTTGAAAATCATTGTATATAGTTAAATTATCGTATATATATAGTTGTGTGTAATTTCGCCTGTGTGATAGGGTTTCGACACTATTTTTTTTTTGCTACCCCAATTTTTGCTTCCAAACTCTGAATTTGGTTATTATGGGCCGATTCTGGGCCGGGCCGGGCCAAAAGTGCCAAGTTTCATCAAAATCTGAGCATCGAACTTGGAGTACTTTCCCTGTGAAACATACATCCAAATTTGTCCTGAAGCATTTTATTTCGAGCTTCCTTCGCGAGTGTTATTTTTATTTTTTTTTCAATTTTGAAAGACTATTTATAGATTACTGTAGGCCTATTCGAGAAAAACATCTTGCTCTGTGTACGTTTTTTATAGATCTTTGAAACAAGGTGAAGAATTTTTTGACACGTTTCGAAAAGAAAACAACCCCACAAACATCTTGAATCTCCTCGGAGGGCCATGACGTAGTTTCGTTTTTTCGCCATTTCAATTTCTTTTCACTTTTACGAGAGAATGTAGGCGGTACGATATCGTACCGGAATGTTGTTTGAATGTGATACTGTAACGGTAGGGAGCATGACTTTTCGTATGCAAATACTACTCGCGACATAAAGTCTCGACAAAGGTCACTGCCATCAGACTGTGGAGAAAATAATGAACACTTGTCGCACCTTGGAATCGCGAATTATTTGGTGCGTGACTGCACAATTTTTTGACATTTTGCTGCGACGAGTGCTCATTTTTTTTGCTACGGATTAATACTACTCGCGACATAAAGTCTCGACAATTTTGCACGGTGCATTTTTCTCAAATTTTTGCGTTTGTCGCGGCGATTTTCCGTTTTTACCCAAGCGACATGCACTTTTTCGCGATCGCACTCCAATTTTCGCGCGCGACATCAGCGATAAAATTGTCGGGACTTTATGACTGCTTATTCTTGGTATCTTATGGCCTAAAAATCTCGGTCGTTTTTGCAAAGCAAATTTGGTGCGCGAATGCACAATTTTATGACATTTTGCTGCGACGAGTGCTCATTTTTTTTGCTACGGATTTTTTTTGAGGATTTGATTTGATACTGCTCGCGTCATAAAGCCCCGACAATTTTGCACGGTGCATTTTTCTCAAATCTTCGCGGCCGTCGCGGCGATTTCCCGTTTTTACCCAAGCGACATGCACTTTTCCGCGACCGCACTTCAATTTTCGCGCGCGACATCAGCGATAAAATTGTCTGGACTTTATGGCGCGAGTAGTACTATCAATCTGTCGGGAAAATAATGCGGATTTGTCGCACCTTCAAATCGCGCGCCATCGCTTCGCAGCGCTTTTTTTTGATGCGAGATTATGGCGAGGCGCGAAATTGCGAAATTTTGCTGCGACAAATCCACATAATTTTCCCAAAAGACTGATGGTATTTTCATAAATTTTACATTTTTACATTGGTTGTGAATTGTTGATTCGTAGTTGTGCGACGGCAGTGGTGCCCTCTTTGACCTGTCGTTTTCCAGTAAACTCGGTTGTGATATAAATATATTCGTATTTTCATAAAGTGTATGGACTTTTTTTTTCTTTTGCACAGTGCATTTTCCACTTTTCCCAGGCTTGTCGCAACCGCACAGTGCATTTCTTCTTTTTGCACGGTGCAAACCCCCGAAAAAATCCTTTTGCACTGTGCAAAGGCGCCGACGCCTAGCACCGTGGAATCGCCCATCATCGCTTCGCGACGCTTGGGAATTTGGTGTGCGACTGCGACAAGACACGGAATTTTGCTGCGACGAGTGCTCGTTATCTTTGCCACAAATTGATGTAATACTAGACGCGACATAAAGTCCGTAGAATTTTGCACGGTGCATTTTTCTCAAATTTTCGCGGCCGTCGCGGCGATTTCTCGTTTTTACCCAAACGATATGCAATTTTCGGCGACCGCACCCGCGCGACATCAGCGATAAGATTCTCGGATTTTATAGCATAATACTACCTCCCATAAAAGTCTATAGCAAGCAATTTCGGAGGTCCACAGACTCGGTTATAGGCCAAAAAAAAGTGGTAGTTCACCGCACCAGTATTTTACCCTGAAAAGCTGAAAAATCGCAAAAAGTCGCGGATTCTCGACAACGCTTGCTTCAAAAATCTCGGTTGCTTCTGCAAGGCGCGAGCTAGACAATCGCAATGGTCTAAGAGAATCATACTCTAAACTATAGTCGGATTATGTTCAGTCTGTCTGCGCCACGGAAGAGACTTTTCTTCTTCCTATTGTCTTCATTTCTATTACCCACGGTTTTTGTACATTGTACTTTATGTCATGATGACGAAATTGTCGCCATGACGCAAAAAAATTATCGGCTTGCATTGTTTTTCCCTACTTTTCTATTGCATTAAAATTGCTATGAGAATTGTATTGTAATGTCAGCACTTTTCACACCTTGTTTGTAATTTTATTATATTATACTAGAGTCTTGGGAAATGTGGTCTCTTGATTACGTTGAATTTAATTTGTTTACAAATTATTAAATGCTCCAAGTGCGACATTCGGATTGTAATCCACTTAAGTCACACTTTGAACACAAAGCAAGTGTTCAAAGTGTGACGCTCCGATTTTTTAAATTTCGCATGTGGCACACAGGCCGCATTTCAATTGCTTAAAATTTTAACCAGCGCTTTGCAGAGGCAATCGAGATATTCAACGATAATGACGAATATCCCTTGCGCATAGGCGTGATACGCATGCGAGGTTCAAAAATCCTTGCCGCCGAGAGAGCACGCAAAACGCGGAGGGCGGTCAGAGAAGAAAACGCTTTTTGGCCATATCTTTGCCAATTTCGCAAAAAATCAACGCCGGTAAACTTGAGAATGGTAAAACAGTTATCTGTAAGCAGCAGGTACTATTTACTACTTTTTTTTCAAAAGTGCGTAGATTTTTTGTCGCAAGCCGCAAAGTACACTTTTTTCCCAGTGCATTTGATCTTCTGCACTGTGCAATCGCAATATCGCGGCGACGCAAACTTTTTTCAACTACGTCGCTGTGTCGGCGATTGAAATTTGGACAGTGCAAGAGGTTTTTTTTGAGGTTTGCACTGTGCGAAAACAGTGAAATTCACTGTGCGGCGGCGACAAGCGCGCGAAAGTGCAAACACCGTACAATCAAAGCGACAAATGTCCCTGCACTTCATGAAAATATGGGTAAATTTGGACAGTGCAAAAGGCTTTTTCGCAGGTTTTTGGAGGTAGCCTTTTTCAACGGCGTTACGCGCGACAGACGTCTGCACAGTGCGAAATGATGAAAAAAGGTGCGCACGGTGCTGAAAAAAACAAAACGCACTGTGCAGCGAGAAAACAGCCTACGCACATTTGAAATACCGTAGTAGCCGTCTGTGAAGTCGCTAGCGTGATTTTGGCGACATGCACTGTGAGAAAACGAAAGTTCACTTTGCACTGTGCAAATTCATACTGTTTGCACCGTGCAATAGGCTTTTTTCGGCTGTCGTTCGCACCCTGACTTTTTTTGCACAGTGCAAACACCAAAAAACACTCGAGCGACTTGCTGAACGGAGTAGCATTGTAAAATTGTATTTCCCCCACACTTTCTCGAAGTTTACGACGTAATAACGCGTTTATTTTCCGATTCAAGTTAGGTTTAATTTTATAGAATGTCTGACCAATTGTGTTGGTTCTCGTCTTTTCTCTACCGCACAAGCTGCAAAAACAGAAAGAAATTAAACTTGAACTTTCTCGAAGGGAGCAAGGAGACAACAATTTATGTATGATATAATCTGTAGGTATGTTTGTTCGAAACAAGAATAGTAAATGAGAAAACATAACAATTTTGAGGCCCGTTTTGAAGTGGGAGTATTAGTATTTCCATAAAGTGCGTACACTTTTTCCGCTTTTTATCGCGGCGCACTGTGCATTTTGCCTGTTTTACTACCGCACCGTGCATTTTTCTGTTTTTCGCACAGTGCAAATTTGAAAAAACTGTGTGCACTGTGCGAACGATTCAGCAATACCGCAGCGACGTAGTTGAAAAAAGTTTGCATCGCCGTAATATTCCAAAAAAAGCTTTTTGCACTGTGCAATCGGAATATCGCGGCGACGCAAGCTTTTTTCAACTACGCCGCTGCGTCGGCTATTGAAATTTGCACAGTGCAAAAGGTTTTTTTTGAGATTTGCACTGTGCGAAAACAGTGAAATTCACTGTGCGGCGGCGACAAGCGTGGGAAAGTGCAAATGCACTGTGCAATCAATGCGACCAATGTCTCTGCACTCCATGAAAATACGAGTAAATTTGCACTGTGCAAAAGGCTTTTTTTGGAGGTTTGCACTGTGCAAAAAGCGGAAACTGCACTGTGCGGTTGCGACGGGCGTGCGAAAAGGGGAAAATGCACTGTGCAAAAAGGAACAAATGCCATGCACTTTAATAAAAATATTAATAGAATCGGCAAGCAAGTCTAAATAAAGTCTTATTTACATATTAATCATTTGTTTTTCAAGACAAGTACGGATGAGCGCGCCCACGCCCTTATGACTATGGCAAGTGTTTTATTTCGGCTTTGCGATCTCCGAAAAACTTAAAAATTCCGTTTAAATTTTTTATTTTTAAAATATGTCACAACTTCCAATCATTGGGGGTATTGGAACGGCTTCATTCAACCGCATCACATGCGTAAATTCAGAATTCTGGAACGGAAACGAAGCTTCATATAAATGAAAAAGAAGGAGAGGCAAATTTTTGGAATATACGACACATAAAAAAAACTATGTAGGTCTCATAAAGATGTTTTTCAAATTTTCGAATTTTTGGCTAAAATGTTGTGTATATATATATGCTAGTCCGTCCGTGAAGTCACTAGAGTAATTTCGGCGACATGCACTGTGCAAAAACAAAAGTTCACTTTGCACTGTGCAATTTCTTGCGTTTTGCACGGTGCAATAGGCTTTTTTCGGCTGTCGCTCGCACCCTGACTTTTTTGCACTGTGCGCGTCGCCGAAATCACTCCAGCAGACATGGCAAAACGGGCCGGGCCGGGGGCCCGAAGGGCACCGGGCCCGGCCCGGCCCTTTTCAAAATTTCCAAAGCCCGGCCCGGCCCCGGGGTACCTTGGGCCCGGCCCGGCCCGGCCCGGCCCGGCCCCGGCCCTTTTTTTTGTTTGAAGGTTTTACTTTAAACTAACATCATGACGTTGTTCGCAGTACTCGAATTAGTCCAAAAACGTTTTAAAATTTAAAAATCGATCAACCTATACCCAAGATATTGTTGATTTTTTTTATATTATCCATGATTTGCCTTTCGGCGAAAAAGATGTTCAGATATTGGAAATATATGCAAAAAGCTGAAGAGCACCAAAAATCTGAAGATTCGGAAATGATAATCAGAACCTGAAATTTTTTGTCCCAAATTTTGGTTTATTTGATTTTTTTAAAGGTCGAAAAACCGAACCACAGGTAGTCATGTCATAAGAGTGAATAAAATACTTCAGATGGGCTGCTCGACTGTCAAATCCATCGTCGAAATCCTTGAAAAAAGAAGAGAAACTTTAAACAACCGTAGTCAAAAAATTTTTTTTGAGAAAAAATTACAACAAAATGCCAAAAAAAATTGGCACCTAAATTTTTCGCTGCAAGACAAAATTTTTTTTTTGAAAAAAGGGGCCGCCGAGGGGGCCCAAAAAAAAGATAGGCCCTCGGCCCGGCCCGTTTAGAGTTGGGCCCGGCCCGGCCCTTTTCGAAATTTCCAAAGCCCGGCCCGGCCCCCTTGCCATGTCTGCACTCCAGCGAGTGATGATTTCGTATGTCCTGCAGCGAAAACAAAGGCGGCAGAGTTGCAAACAGTAAAATAATTCTTAGTAAGCATGTAGAATGTCACCATTATTTTTTTCCTTTGTTATTGGTACAGTAGACCAAGAAGTTTTTTTGAAATTTCGTTTCGCCCACCGTAAAAAAGCGCAATTCAAAAGTGGCTGTAATGTCCCTTTAAGATCGCAGAAATCGGCAATCTAACCAACTGGAAAAAAGTCAAGACTTTTGTTTCCATGTAAATATATATATAATTAGACTTAAGGATAATATATAATAATTGCGTCTCCAAAAAAATTTTGTTTCAGTACAAGTAGTCTTTTAATGTGACGAAAATTCTATTCACTGTTATATTTACATACAGCCGAAAAAAGCCTATTGCACGGTGCAAAGTGGACTTTTGTTTTCTCACAGTGCATGTCGCGGAAATCACTCCAGCGACCGTACGGACGGACTAGTATTATACAAACATACCAATGATTTCCCTGCAAAATTGATAATCCCAATTTTGTTTTTATTTTCATAAAGGGCATCCAGATTTCTTCGTGTTCCGCACTGTGCAAAAAAAGCTCTGTTTTGCACTGTGCAATAAAATGTCGCCGCGACGCAAAGTTTTGCACAGTGCGAGCGGTTTTCCTTAGTTTTGCACTGTGCGAAAAGGCAAAAATCCACTGTGCGGTAGCGACAAGCGTGGGAAAGAGGGCACGAGCGATGGGCCAAAAAAGCCCATTGCACGGTGCAAAAAGCAAGAAATTGCACAGTGCAAATTTAGTTGACACTGCCCAATTTGCTGCATTACGACTTTGCTTAAAGCATTTTGCGATGGGCCACGATGCCCAAAAAAAGCTTTTTGGGCATTTCGTTGCCACGCCGTAAAAAGCGCAGTCCAATAGTAGTTGTACTGTCCCTGTAACCTCAAAGAATCCAAAATTTCTTCAAAACGCAGTCCAAGGCTTTCTCCAAGATAAACCTCGCCTTAATCTTTTCAGCCGCTTTCATCCATAGAGTTCGTACACTCTATACGCTGTTTTTCAGGGAATTTTTTTATCCGTAAGCCCATTACTGTAGCCTCATAAAAGAGTCATAATTTTTTGGAACTTTTTCTTTAAACGGCTTCGAAACGTAACACCTGTTGTTTCCCAATTGAAACCGCGGTGCCGCACACGGAAGGGGTATTATTTTGAATGCATGTGATCACGCGGGTTTAGTACTCGGTAAACAAGTAGTTCCGGGATTTTTTGGTAGATTTTGCACACAAACTCAACTTGTATTTATTTTTTATTTATGCTCTGGTGGAATTTGACATTTTCAGAAACTGAAGAATAGCAAAAAATGGGCAAAACACGTAAAAGGGGGAGAGAAAAAAGACTGTTAAAAAGGACTTTCGCTTGCACTTTGCAGGGAAAGCCGAGTTATTCAACGATTTTTAGGGTCGAGAGAGAACGCAAAACACGGAGAGCGGTCGGAGTGTAAAACACTTTTAAAGGGACGTTACAGCTTCTTTTTAAATCGCGCTTTCCAAAAAGTTTCTTTGTCTGCTGTACCAATAACAACGCAAAGAAATGATAGTGACACTCTACATCAGACATGGCTGGGGCCGGGCCGGCCCGGCTTCGGGAATTTTGAAAAGGGCCGGGCCGAATTTCGAAAAGGTCCGGGCCGGGCCGACAATTTTTGGGACCGGGCTTAGGGCCCGATCTGATTCTTTGGGGCCGGGCTTCGGGATCGGAAAAATTTCGGCCCGGCCCCTTTTGGAAAAAAGTTTGGTTTTGGCGTTTGCCTGATCTTGGCATTCTGTTTTTACAGGTAAACCTTTAAAAGGTTATTACTTTTGTATATTTTTTTTGGTTTTTGATGATTTTTTAGACTAATTGGAGTATTGCAAGCAACGCTATAAGGTTATTTTTCGTCTTCATAGCCCGCATATGGCCAAAAAACACAATGGCAAAAAATTGCCAAAATGGCGGGAAATTCAAAAAAATAAAAAAAATTTAAAGGCCGGGCCGGGCCTGAAAATTCTCAGGGCCGGACTAAGGGTTCCCTAGAGCCCTTAAAAAATTTTGAATAGGGCCGGGCCGGAGCGACCTTTTAAGGGGCCGGGCCGTGGGCCCCAAAGTTCCAAAAGCCCGGCCCCTAGCCATGTCTGCTCTACATGATTACTAATAATTATTTCACTGTTTGCACCTTTACCGCCTTTGTTTTTGCTACAGGACATAAAAAAACTTTTTTGACAGCTAAGAGTGAAAAAATTTTCGTGGCGCTTTGCAAAAAAAAGTTACCTTATACTACTACTCGCGCCATAAAGTTCCGACAATTTTGCACGGTGCATTTTGCTCAAATTTGTTGCTTTGAGCACTGTGCAATTGGCTTTTTTCTGTTGTCGCTTGCAACCTGACGTTTTTGCACAGTGCAAACATCAAAAATCTCTCTAGCAACTTTCCGGATGGATTAGTACTACTCGCGCCATAAAGTCCCGACAATTTTGCACGGTGCATTTTTTTCAAATTTTCGCGTTTGTCGCGGCGATTTCGCGTTTTTACCCAAGCGACATGCACTTTTCCGCGACCGCACTCCAATTTTCGCGCGCGACATTGGCGATAAAATTGTCGGGACTTTATGGCCCGAGTAGTATATACTCCCCTTAACCCTTTTCTTTTTTTCCCTCATGTCCCACATTTCCCCCCCCCCCCCCCCCCTTCCTAGCTACGCCTCTGGCGCGGACCATTTTGAAATTTTAAATCATTTCGCACTGTTTAGACGTCTGTCGCGGTAAAATTTGAGGCGACGTAGTTGAAAACTGCTTACGTGCGGCGACATTTCGATTGCACAGTGCAAAAGGTCAAATGCACTTGTGGAAAGAGTGCACTGTGCGGCGGGCACAGTGCACCAATAGTCTACGCATTTCTGAAAAGGCGTATTAATAAATGTTTTGATGCTGCTCCTTACCGAAAGCACCCCATTTCTGTAATTTATTTTGCAAATTCGCGTGTTTTCGTTGTACAATCTCACGTATAATATCCCGGATGATGGGAGAGATCGCTATTAATCCAAAAACATTTTCCTTAATTTTTTTCTCTTCCAAAATTCGAATAATTGAGACGTTCAGGGAAAACGGGGATAATCCCCGGAGGGGATTTTCTGTCGAAGAATATTTTTTCCCCACTGTAGCAAAATATTTTATCGTCGTCGGCTTAACCTTTGACTTTTCCGAATTCTTCCCCTTTTTTGTACACATTTTTGTTTAATACTCCATTTTAATCTACGTGCATGGCACTTATGTCGGGGGTATTACACTGTTTGCTCTTTTTACAATTCAGTTATTTGGTCTCAAACAATTTTAAAGATTATTGTACATGTTGAAGAGTGTATTGGGGAGCTTGAGGAGCGTAGGTTTTGGTATCCGCTGGGGAATCGCTTAATATTTCTAGGATTTGGCTTGCCTATTATACATTTTTGAGCTTAGACATTGCTCCCGCGCCGAGCAGAGTCAAAAATGGCCGCCCGGGTACCGGTCCGGCCCACTTTAAATCTATATACATACTGGGCCCGGCCCCGGACCGAGTACATATTATACGTTGTCATACCTTTTAATTTATCGTCGTCTTGTACATTTAATGAACATTCCCGCGCTGTGTCGCTGCAGAATCAACTTGTTTTTTATTTTAGCGACGCGATCGGCGCAGCGACGTTTTGATTATTGCTTTTGCGACAGACTGATAGTCGGTCCGTAAAGTCACCAGAGTGATTTCTGCAACATGTACTGTGCAAAAGCAAAGGTTCACTTTGCACTGTGCAATTTCTTGCTTTTTGCACCGTGCAATAGGCTTTTTCGGCTATCGCTCATCCCTCGAGTGTCTACATTTGTGATACCTCAAACCTCGACATGTTACCAGTAAATGAACAACGTTTGGGGTATATACACCGTGCAATCGGCTTTTTTTGGCTGTCGCTCGCATCCTGACTTTTTCGCACAGTGCAAACCCCAAAAATCTCTCCAGCGACTTTCCGGACAGAATGAATCTTTGACACTTTGAGAGTTCGCAATGATATTTTGACGTGTGATTACTATATCATAGCTTGCTCCGTCCGTAACGTCGCTGGAGTGATTTCGGCGACATGCACTGTAAGAAAAAAAAAGTTTCCTTTGCACTGTGCAATTTCTTGCTTTTTGCACCGTGCAATAGGCTTTTTTCGGCTGTCGCTTGCACGCTGACCTTTTTTGCACAGTGCATGTCGCCAAAAATCTCTCCAGCGACTTTGCCAACGGACTAGTATTTGCGACCAAAAGTAGCTGTACTGCACTTTTAAATACAACTTAAATTGTGGCTCTATGGAAGAAACTTTGTCGTTGAACCATCTTTTATGGGTACAGCACCCTCTGTATGTATAGGTAAGACGTTGCACTGTGCAATTTCTTGCTTTTTGCACCGTGCAAAAGGCTTTTTTTGGCTGTCGCTGGTACGCTGACATTTTTTGCACAGTGCATGTCGCCAAAATTACTCCGGCGACTTTCCGGGCCGACTAGTGTTGATTTTTTTCTCCTGAGGCCGGCCGGACCACAGACGCACACGAACTAAAGAGGGTTGGCCCGGACCGGCCCATTCTGCATCCCTTGCGAGCCAAAGGTCTCATTCGTTTGCCCTCATCGCATTTTGCAAACCATTCAATTGTTACAAATACAAGTCGAATCTAATCCCACTTTGCGTTTGCCATTTCCATTCGACCGCTGCTGGTAACGACTCGAACTCTCATTACACGTCTAGACCATTTAGGGTTGATATTTGACGAAAAGAATGAGATTAAACTTGTTTACCACAAAAGCCGGCAGTAATGTCCGCAGGGCACTAACGAAAATCTACACAAGCTTACTGATCAGATTAGACGAAGGTTCGAGGGGTTTCAGCGGGATAACACAGGTTCAAAAAAGCTTGAAAGTGAGTTTAGATGTATGTAAGAGGGTTAAAGGGACAGTATAGCTACTTATGAATCGCGTTCTTTACGGCGTGGCAACGAAATGTCAAAAAAGTTTCTTGTTCTACTGTACCAATAACAACGAAAAAAATAATGGTGACATTCTACATGCTTACTAATAATTATTTTACTGTTTGCTATTTTTACGCCTTTTGTTTTCGCTGCAGGACATAAAAAACTTTTTTTGACATTCCGTTTCACACGTCATAAACGCGAAATTCAAAAGTAAATAGCTGCTCTGGCCCTTTAAACATGTTTGAGACACTTTCGAAAAACAGTTTGCGAAGTTCAACAAAAAAAGGTATGTTGTGAGTACTTCGTCTACTGTACCAATAACAGCGGGAAAAATTAATGGTGACATTCTACATGCTTACTAAGAATTATTTTACTGTTTGCAACTCTTACGCCTTTGTTTTCGCTGCAGGACACAAAAAACTTTTTTGACATTTCGTTTCACACGCCGTAAAAAGCGCAATTCAAAAGGAGCTGCACTGTCCCTTTAAGTCGACTCAAATTTGCAAGGGAAGTACTTGATGTGCGACCGTTAGATTTTAATGGAACTAGGCGCAAACTTATACAAAATGCTTTCTAAAGTTTTGTAGCACGCAGGACCGACCGAGATTTTGAGATCGAAAATTGGCAAAAATGTGACATTTTTTGTGAATTTTGGCGTAAAAAATTTCTTACTCATTTCTACTGTAGAGGGTAATCCCCTTGTAAATTCCGTTGTCTTCACGGATTTCTTTGCCAAAGATACGACCCCATTTCTTTTACAGTCGGCGCACTCACTTTGCGCTCCCGCGAACAGTCGCCTTGCCATTGTAAAGTTTATTGTTTTACAGAGTAAATCTGCATTTACAAGGGCCAATAATCTTCAATTTAATTCTGCAAAGGCTATTATATACGTGGACATCGATTAGGGCGTTTTACAATGCAATATACCACCTTAAAATTTAACGGAGGGCAAAGATCCGTACATAAGATCTCTCCCGACGGGTCATCTAAAAAAAGTTTTTTGAAGACGGCGCACGGTACTTTTTTATGCTCTGGAAGGCGGATTCAATGCACTGTCATCCGACTTGGCGATGCTCTAAACCAACTTCCTCCTTCAAGTCAAGCTCCATGCGGAGACATTTTGTTTGTTCGCCTTCAAATCCGGGGATATACAGTCTGACTTTTTTAGAGCATAATCTGTCTGCTAAATAGATTGCGTAGTGTACGACAGTAATATATATAACAGGACACCCCATTTTTGGGCAAATAATTTTTTGAGACATAAGATCGGGTTATTGTGCGATAAGCCGACTCAGAGAATCCTTTTCTTAGCGACGCTATTTTACTCTGCCTAAGGCAAGTTTTGATGAAATAATTAGCTAAGAGGTCTGAGAGGCTCTTTTAATAAAATTAAAGAAAATTCTATAAATGAAATGTTTAGGTTTTCATTCGATTTGGACTAGTCTACTTCTACAATCTGTTAACCAAATTTTAGCATCCGGTTTACAAGCTCAGTCGAGATTTTTTGTCATACTAGTCCGTTCGCAAAGTCGCTGGAGAGATTTTCGGTATTTGCACTGTGCAAAAAAAGTCAGGGTGCGAGCGACAGCCGAAAAAAGCCTATTGCACTGTGCAAAACGCAAGAAATTGCACAGTGCAATGTGAATTTTTGTTCTTGCACAGTGCATGTCGCGAAAATCACTCCAGCGACTTTACCGACGGTTGTACAATTATCATCTAAGTCATATCAGTCTGTCGGGGAAATAATGAGCGCTCGTCGCACTTTTGAGTCGCCCATCACCGTTTTGCGGCGCTTGTGAATTTGATGCGCGACTGCGGCGAGACGCGAAATTTTGCTGCAACGAGTGCTCGTTATTTTCCCAAGAGACTGACATTTTACTTAATGGACGACTTGATAATGACTTGCTAAGCCCGGCCTGACCGAAGAAAACATGAAACGGGTCGGGCCGCGGTTTTTGGCCCTGCCCCGGAGGAGCCATGTCGACTGGTCCGTTCGCAAAGCCGCTGGAGAAATTTTCGGTGCTTGCACTGTGCAAAAACAAAAGTTTACTTTGCACTGTGCAATTTCTTGCTTTTTGCACCGTGCAATAGGCTTTTTTTCGGATGTCGCTTGCACCCTGAGCTTTTTTGCACAGTGCATGCCGCAGAAATAACTTCAGCGACTTTCAGGACGGTTTAGTACAGAAAACAAAAATGCAGTGATTCTATTTTTTTTCAACTGCGTCGTCGCGCACATTCGCACAGTGCCAACCTTTTTTCAGATTTACACTGCAAAACGGTGCGTACGGGAGAAAAGGCGAAAAAGACTACGCACTTTATGGAAGTACAAGTGCGAAATTGTCCATTATCAACAGGGTACGGGTATGTTGTGCGGAGACTTGCTACGCCTCAAATTCACTGCATTTTTGTTTTCTGTACCAAAACGTCCTGAAAGTCGCTGGAGTGATTTCTGCGACATGCACTGTGCAAAAAAGCTCAGGGTGCAAGCGACATCCGAAAAAAGCCTTTTGCACGGTGCAAAAAGCAGGGAATTGCACAGTGCAAGTCGCGCCTTCAAGTCGCGCGCCATCGCTTTGCGGCGCTTGGAAATTTGATGCGCGACCACGGCGAGGAACAACATTTTGCTGCGACAAATCCACGTTATTTACCCAGAGACTGATAGTAAAAAACTCAGGATACAAGCGACAGTCGAAAAAAGCCTATTGCACGGTGCAAAAAGCAAGAAATTGCACAGTGCAAAGTGAACTTTTGTTTTTGCACAGTGCATGTCGCCGAAATCACTCCAGCGACTTTACGGGCGGACTTGTATCATACAAAGGCCTGCTTTGAACGGCAGCCACCAAAATAGTCAGACATCAAGATGTTGTCAGTTCAAGTGTCCATGTGCTTTTTTTATACATCCCATACATATATATATAATATCAAAGATCGGTTTTAAACCGATCATTTCTTAAGCAATATGTTCCCTAAAGAGCATTAATTGAATATTTGTACATTTCAACGACACTTCTCAGATTCGCAAGAGCTCGGAGACACATCACTTGTGAGCCGATTAACTCACGACACCTCCCACTACAATACTGTGAATATAAATGGAATTTAGCGGGATGTTTTACAGAGTTTTTGCTGAGATTTTGCAGCTGTAGTGGGGGGAGCGTTTGGCATGTGAACTTTGGGCTACATGAAGCGGTTTTTAGCGCGGTTTTCGAGAGTTTGAAAATTCCAAAAAATCGAAATAGCTTCAGGCAATAAATTTTTTAAATTAGAAAGCCCGCTCCGGAGCCATCCTTTTGCGGGTCGGACCGTGATTTCAGCGATAAATATAATGGCGCGAGTAGTACTAGTCGGCGCAAGAATTCGTGAGACTTTTTCGCACCGTGCGGGCAATTTTTTTCTCTGTTTTGCACCGTGCAAGTGCCTATCGCAAAAGAAGAATCGCCGTTCATTTGGAAAAAAAAGCACAATTGCACCGTGCATCCTCATTCCAAAGAGGCGGCAAAAACAAAGTGGGTGTCGCAGCGACAAAATTCGGCGCGACAATCTTTGTCGCTGGTCGATTTGGATCCCACCTCACATTTCTTGCGACCGTTCGCCACGCACAGTGCGTTGCACCGTGCAAAGTGAAAACGAGCGGCAGAGCTGTGCACTGCGCGGAAAAAGCAAAACGCACAGTGCACTCAAAGAACTCGCACGGTGCGAAAAAGTCTCACGAATTCTAGTGCCGACTGGTATGCAGGCGCGACAATTTTTGTCGCAGGTCGATTTGTTGGAAAGGCTTACGTTGCAGCGATCGATCGCGATCCCACCTCTCAGCGGCACACATTTCTTGCGACCGTTTGCCGTTAATTCGGAATTGTCGCGCATTCAAATTGCGCGCTTTCGCGCGCCATCGCTTTGTGGCGCTTGGGAATTTGATGCGCGACCACGGTGAGGCGCGAAATTGTGCTGCGACGAATGCTCAGTATTTTCTCGACAGACTGATAACCACTTACGCCAGAACGTGTCACCGCTTTCAAATAGTCCAACAGTTTTCAACCGTTTTTTTGGTGCGACGACTACACAAATTTTTCAGTCGCTGGAGTGATTTTCGCGACATGCACTGTGAAAAAGCAAAAGTTTTCTTTGCACAATGCATTTTTTTGCTTTCCGCACCGTGCAATAGCCTTTTTTTGGCTGTCGCTCGCACCCTGACGTTTTTCGCACAGTGCAAACACCTAAAATCACTCCAGCGCTTTTCTGGATGGACTAGTAGTCCGTGCGCAAAGTCACTCGAGTCATTTTGGCAATATGCACTGTGTGAAAGAGTAAGGACAGCCAAAAAAGCCTATTGCACGGTGCAAAAAGCAACAAATTGCACAGTGCATGTCGCTGAAATCATGGTGACGTTCTACATGCTCACTAATAATTATTTTACCTTTCAAATTTGCCGACTTTGTTTTCGCGTCAAGACATGATGGCGAGATTCAAAAGTAGCAATGGCCTTTTAAGGGAAAACATCATTCAACAAGTTCTCCATCCTATAATTATCGTAATACACGTATAAAATAATGGCGGATTGTTGATCTGTAACGTCGCACCCTGTTTTTGGCGTGAGACGACTCTTAATAGACACCCATCCGTGCTAAGGCATTTAAATTACAATACTGTTGACGAGGAAGGCAGCAATGTGTCATCAAGCCTGTCGCTTTTGCCATTTCGTTTCGTATATATAGCAGCTCGTTTGCATTTTGTATCATCAAATTAGGTCGTCATTTTCGGAGGAAGACAAGTTTCCTGGCGAATTTTTCGCGTTTTTTGGAGATATCATCCACATACTATTATAGTACTTCTATAAAGTGCGTTGACTTTTGATCGCTAGGCGCAAAAATGAATTTAGCACAGTGAATTTCAATGGTATGCACAATTTTGGGCAACCGCGCAGCGATCGCTGCAACGTACGCTTTTTTCAACTGCGTGCACTCGCACAGTGCAGACCGCTTTTCAAATTTGCACTGTGCAAAAAACAGCAAAATGCACGGTGCGTGAGCGACAAATCGGGGAGAAAAGGCAAAATGCACTGTGCGCCGGCGATAAAAAGCAAAAAAATCTACGCAGTTTATGAAAATACAAGTATTAGTCCATCCGTAAGGTCGCTGGAGTGACTTCGGCGACATGCACTGTGCGAAAACAAAAGTTCCCTTTGCACTGTGCAATTTCTTTCTGCACTGTGCATAAAGTCCCGACAATTTTGCACTGTGCATTTTTCCCAAATTTTCGCGGCCGTCGCGGCGATTTCCCGTTTTTAAACAAGCGACGCACTTTTTCGGGACCGCACTCCAATTTTCGTGCGCGACATCAGCGATAAAATTGTCGGGATTTTATGGCGCGAGTAGTAGTAGGCGATCCAAAGAGTCTTGACACGTCCGCACCGTGCGCCGTCGCTCAAAAAACTTGTCGCGCAGCGACAATAAAAATTCACGGCACTGCGACCACGCACAGTGCAAAATGCATTGTTTTGAAAATGGCAATCGCTGCACAGTGCGGTCTTTTTTCGCACCCCGCCGATTGTTTGTCGCGCAAAACCACTTCGCGACGCCGACTGCACTGTGCGAAAACTTGTCAAGACGTTTTGGCTCGTCTAGTACCGGAGTTGATATACACGATGTAGAAACAGAAACTTTTCTTTACGTACATCCCAAGCAATCAAGCTAGGCGGGTTACTGTGCATTTTCACGCGCACCCCGCTCGTGTGTTTTGCAATGTTGAAATTTGATTTTGATATGTAAGCTATGACGCGAGTTATTACACTTCCGCAAGCCCCATTGCACTAATATTGGCCGCGTACATTTTTGGCCGCATAATAAATTTATAGTCAATGGCATGCCCTGGAAAACAAAAGTCCGACCCGTCATCATGTAATATGTTCGCAGTAAATAGCGTTAAATTTTTGTGTAATCCAATTTGCAAACGGAACTGAGAGTAACAGAAATGATGACAATTGTGGTAATGACTATGAAACGTCGCTTTTTCGGCAAAGAAGGTTATTCAAAGTGCGCTGTAGCAATTTAAAAAAAAGTAGTGCAAATTTAAATTATATTTTTGCAACGTACACCGGATCCCTAGCATGCGTTTTGCAGAAACAACCGAGATTTTTGGTACAAAAGTTGATTAAAATGTGAATTTTTTTCTAATTTGTGCGTCAAAAGTTATATACGCATATTTCTACTGTAGAGAGTAATGTTTCCACAAAAATTCAAATTTTTCCATGCGAAACTGGAAAAGATATGGCCAAAAAGTGTTTTTCTCTCTGGCCGCTCTCCGCATTTCGCGTGCTCTCTCTCTCGTTGCTCGAAAAATTTGATATGCGTATTTGTACTTGAAAACTTGCTTCGTTCTACCGCAGAAGCCAACGTTTCTGCGTAAGATCAACTTTTCCGTGCGAGATTTGAAGAGAGCGCTTTGCAGAAACGACTGAGATTTTTAAATCGAATTTGTCTAATTTGGTAAAATCCAGGTCTTCTTTGGCAAAATTTACCATTTTCAAGCTATATGGATTCTTTTCAGACCTGTTTCGACCGGTAATACCTAGCGGGAAAATTTTAAAATAATTTTTTCGATAAATCTTAGGACGAAAAGTCAATTTGAAGAGTCCCCTTCTCAATTCGACGTGCGTCGCTCTTCGAAAAAGACCTTTTGCACCGTGCATTTGCAAAAAAAGTGCTTTGCACAGTGCATTTTGACCCAAAAACATCATTTCGCACGGTGCATTTTGCATTTTTTGCCTTACGTCGCGCGCGATTCCCATTTTTCTCAGCGACAAATCATTTTTTCCTTGCACGGTGCGGAGTCGCAGAAAATTCTCGAGACTTTTGGATGGAGTAGTAGCATTTTCGCAAAGTGCATGGAGATTTGTCGCTTGTCGCACCGTGCACAAAAAAACCTCCATTTTGCACTGTGCATTTGACCTTTTTTTTTGTTTTTTTTGCACTGTGCACCGACATATCGCTGCGACGTAGGCAAATTTCAACTACGTCGCTGCGGCGACGGCTAGAATTTGCACAGTGCAAAAAATTTTAGGAAGTTTGCACTGTGCGAAAAAGGGAAAATTCACTGTGCGGTGGCGACAAACGTTTTTTTATTGGTTTTTGCACTGTGCAATCGGAATATCGCGGCGACGCAAGCTTTTTTCAACTCCGTCGCTGCGTCGGCAGCTGCATTTGCACTGTGCGAAAAACTGTTTTTGGGGGTTTGCACTGTGCAAAAAAGGGAAACTGCACTGTGCGGTGGCGACAAACGTGGGAAGGGGCAAATGCACTGTGCGCAAGCGAGAAAATGTCCATGCAATTTATGAAAATATTTACTATTAGTACTCAACGTGTGTACAAAAATTGAAGGAATTGTGAGTGTCGCACGTTGACTCCATCCTTGCAAACTTTATTTATCGCTCTTTCCATTTCGCAACTCTTTCCACCCATGATACTTTGCTCGGACCTGCAATAAGACACGCGAATATTGTGACAAAGTTCGGCACGTTTTGTATGGTCTGTGCATGCCGCCACACAGAAGATTGGCAGGTACGCTGGTCGATGGCTTTGTAATTTCCTTGTCTTTCGCAGGTAATAACAAGTTTTGAGCCTAATTTCATTGCACATTTAATCCCAATACTTAATAATTAATTAATCGGCGCTATAAAAGAGAACTTTCGTTAGTTTACTGGTCATATGGGGAAATGCTTCAAGTGCGACGCTCAGATTTCGATCAGACTTCGCACTACTTTAGGTTTTTTTTAATTGCGCACAGTGCGTACTTCTCAGAGTGCATTTGACCTTTTCGCACCGTGCAATCGAAATATCGCCGCGCCCAAGCTTCTTTCAACGCCGTCGCAGGAAATTTTGCGCGCGCGACAGACGCACGCACCGTGCGAAATGCTTGAAAATGGCCCGCGCACCCTGCAAACACGGGCATAATGCACTGTGCGGCGCGACAAAAGGCGGAAAAAGTCTACGCACTTTTGAAAAAAACGTATCTCGCGCATTGCAGAAATGACTGAGATTTTTAGGCCGATAAGACCGATTTTTCGATTGCACAGTGCAAAAGGTCAAATGCACTGCGAAAAATGTGCACTGTGCGGCCGCGACAAAAAGTCTACGCAATTTTGGAAAAAATCGTAGTAGTACCTGCTGCTTACAAATAATTGCTTCACTATTATAGTCTTAAATTTACCGGCTTTGGTTTTTCCGAAACTGACAAAGATACGGCCAAAAAGAGTTTTCCTCTCTGACCGCTCTCCGCGTTTTGCGTGCTCTTTCGGCGACAAAGATCGTTGAATATCTCGATTGCCTCTGCAAAGCGCTGGCTAAAATTTGCAGGAATTGATATGCGGCCTGTGCCGCAAAATTTAGGCAAATTCGAGTATCATCGCGTTGCAAGCACCGTTGCAAGCACCGTCGTTTCTATAATTTCTGGCCCGATTTATTACCGTTTTCTTAGCCCACAAACTGTGTTTATTTTTGTCATGGCGTTCGCACGATACACCTATCACAAGAACTGAGATGCTGAAGGAAAATATGTCTAATTTGTTTTTTTTCCCACGTGGATACGGCGAACGTTTCTATTAATATAAATCCCTGATGATTTGTTTCTTATAATACGATAGATGTTTTCGGGTAAAAACAAAGTTTTCATACGTTCGAAAAATTGATGATGATACAAATGATAACATTACGATGAAATCAGCTTCACTTTTGAGATCTCTAGCTCGCGCTTTGCAGAAAAATTTTTTTTCAGTCGGAAATTGACAAGAAATCGACACATTTTTATCAAAATTGAAAAGCAAAAAATAGTCTTTGCATTCTCACATGATGAGCAATTTTTCCACCGAAAACTAATTTTTTCCACAAAAAATTGGCAAATATGTGGCCAAACAGTGTTTTTCTCTCTGACCGCACTCCGCATTTTGCGCACTCTCTCGTGGGCAACGGTTTTTTCAAATTTTTTCGGCTCTCTGTAAAGTACAAGTTGATATTTTTAATGAGTTAACATACTAGGCCGTCCGAAAAGTCGCTGGAGTGATCTTTGGCGTTTGCACTGTGCAAAAAAGTCAGGGTGCGAGCGACAGCTGAAAAAAGCCTATTGCACGGTGCGAAAAGCAAGGAATTGCGATGCAAAGAAAACGTTTGTTTTCCCACAGTGCTTGTCGCGGAAATCACTGGAGCGACTTTACGGACGGACTTGTACTACTCGGAGCAAAAAGTCCTGAGAATTTGCACTGTGCGGTTTTTGAGAATTTGCACTGTGCGGTTCGAAAATCGCAAAAAAAACGGCTTCGCACAGTGCATTTTGCCCAAAAAACATCATTTTGTACGGTGCATTTAGCTTTTTTTGCCTTACGTCGCGCGCGATTCCCATTTTTCTCAGCGACAAATCATTTTTTTCGGCGCGCAATAAATTCTCAGGACTTTTTGCGCCGAGTAGTACTACTCGCGCCATAAAGTCCGCAGAATTTTATCGCTGTGGACCAAAAATGCTTGTCGCTTGGGTGAAAACGGGAGACCGCGCGACAAAGGCGAAAAACAAAGGAAAATGCACAGTGCAAATTCTACGGACTTTTTGCCGCAAGTGGTATGGCCACCTAGCACAAGTCTGACCAATTTACGGTCAATTTTTGACCGTCAATTTGATCCTTGGCGGTTTCTCCGTTCCCTCAGATTTCAAACTTTTTTCCTTGTCCTTTCATTCCCATTGAGCTGGACTTTTATTAGTGTTTTGACAAGGTGCATTGACATTTTTGTCGTTTTCCGCACTGTGCACAAAAAAATTATCGTTTTCCGCACTGTGCACAAAAAACCTCCATTCTGCACGGTGCATTTGACCTCTTTTTGCACTGTGCGCCGACATATCGCAGCGACATAAGCTAGTTGCAAAAACTTCGTCGCTGCGTCGGCGGCTGGAATTTGCACAGTGCAAACGGCTTTTATGAGGTTTGCACAGTGCAAAATGATTCAAAATATCCCGCACCGTGCAAGAGGAGGCAAAATGCACTGTGCGGCGCGACGGAAAAAAGTGTACGCAGTTTCAAAATGCCGTAGTACTAATAGTTGTGCGCGCTCATTAAACAGTCTCATAAATGCGTTGTAATACTGGCACGAATATGCGAGGACCTTTCCAAATGTTGCACTCCATTTACAGCCGGCTCTTTTTTGCAGGTCTTTGACATTTCCAGCGCTTACTACAATTTTGACGTCGTTTTCGTTGTCGGAGCAAAGAATCGCTTCGAAAAGCGACCGCGAATAATCTGTTTTGGCCCAATTTGAAGGAGGATTACGAACATCCGCAGAGTTTTTTGCATGGCTCTGCGTGGAGTGCAGATTATGATTCCAAATTTGGTCATGGAACTTGGGATTGGATTATGTCGCTGAGTCATGCAAAGATTATCGGATGATATTATTTGTGGTCCACTTGAGACCAAGGGGTGTTGTGTCGGCATAGCACTGCTTAGGGCAGATTTTTTTGGGATTTGATGTTTTTGGGGTCAATTTTCACAAAGTGCATGGACATTTGTCGCGTTTGTTGCACAGTGCATTTGCACTTTCCCACACTTGTCGCCGTCGCACAGTGGATTTTTGCCTTTGCGCACAGTGCAAACCTCAAAAAAAGGCTGTTTTCCATTTTGTCGCTTGCGCACAGTGCATTCTGCACTTTTCTCACGCTTGTCGCCACCGCACAGTGAATCTTCACTTTTTTTGCACAGTGCAAACCTCAAAACAGCCGTTTGCACTGTGCAAATTCCAGCCGCCGACGCAGCGACGCGGTTGAAAAAGCTTGCGCCGTCGCAATATTCCGATTGCACAGTGCAAAGACCAAAAGGTGAAATGCGCAGTGCAAAATGGGGGTTTTTTGTGCACGGTGCGAAAGGCGACAAAGTCCATGCACTTTACAAAAAGCACTGTGCGAAACAAACGTTCACTTTGCACTGTGCGTTTTCTTGCTTCTTGCACCGTGCAATAGGCTTTTTCATGGTGTTGTTCGCACCCTGACCGGAACACGACATATTCAACGATCTTTGTCGCCGAGAGAGTACGCAAAACACGGAGAGCGGTCACAGATGCAAACACTTTGGCCATATCTTTGCCAATTTTGTGTGGAAAACATTGATTTTTAGTGGAAACATTGCACTCTACAATAGAATTACCCTACACGTTAGAAATACATTTTTCATACCAAAATTTACAAAAAACGAGTTATTTTTTTTTAACTTTTGAACCAATTTCTTCACAAACTATTTTGTCAGCAATTTTATTAATGTACTCTTTTTTAGTAACGGCAATATAATATGTAGAAGCCATAAAAATAAATTTCATTGTTCTGATGCAAGCAATGTAGGCATGGTTCATTAGTTCACAACGTAGTGTTCCCTTCAGTTTTGCTGCACTCACGTTTAATCAAGTGTAATGTCAATTTTTATGATGGGTTTTACACTATTTAAACGATAGTTTGTTTAGAGTTTGTGACCTGGCACGTTTTTTGCTCAAATTGTATGATAAAAAAATTGTTGATCGTACACAGAAAGAGTCTCAAGTGCTACGCAAATCTTGATACAAGTTTGGATTAAATTTTTCGAGGACCTTAAGGAAAAAAGTTAAGAGCAGAAAAAATGGATATTTTTTCAAAGTCAACGCCTTCGATTACTCGTATTTCGATAAAGTGTGTAGAATTGATCGCTAGACAAAAAATTCCATTTCGCACCGTGCATCAATTGCCGCGACGCAAGCTTTTTTCAACTGCGCTGCTGCTCACATTTGCACAGTGCAAATTTTTTGAGTTTGCACTGTGCGAAAAACAGCAAAATGCACGGTGCGTGAGCGACAAATAAGGGAAAAAGACAAAATGCACTGTGCGCCACCGCTAAAAGGAAAAAAGTCTACGCACTTTATAAATAGAAACATTACATAGTATCTGCTACTCGCGCTCAAAAGTCCAGACAATTTTGCACCGTGCACTTTTCTTTGTTTTTCCGCGGTTATCGCCGCGACTTCTCGTTTTTACCCAAGCGACATGCACTTTTCTGCGCGACGACATCAAATTTCACGCGCGGCGTAGACGACAAAATTATCTGGACTTTTGAGTGCGAGTAGTATAAATCAACAGAAATCCCAAAAATTTGATTCCTAATTTGCGCTTTACAAAAACTATTTTTAGATCAAAAGCTGGCGAAAATGCGACATTTTTTGCAAATTTTAGCACAAAAAGTTTCTTGCCTATTTCTACCGTAGAGAGTTATGTTTTCACACAAACTCAGTTTTTTTTCGCGCAAGACGGGCAAAGTTATGGCAAAAAAGTATTTTTCTCTCTGACCGCTGTCCGCTTTTCGCGCTATCTCTCGCTTTCAAGGTCATTGAATATCTCAGCTTTGCCTGCAAAGCGCGAGCTAAAATTTTCAAGACCTATGGTTGACATGTGTGCAAAATTCAAAGAAAATCTGGTCGTCGCACTTGTGACCTTTTCTTGTTTTTTTTTTTATTTTTAATTTTTTTTTAATTTTTTAATTTTTTTTAAATTTTTTAAAATTTTTGGAAGCTCTGGACATTAATTTCTCTTCTTGAAGCAGTTTCGGAGATCATCCCCAAAAAAACACGGTCAAAATCCCTCCCTGAAAGGGCGCCACGTCAGTTCTTGAGACGGTATTTATTTTGGAGCAGAGGATTACCTTTTAGAAAACTTCTCATTGTTGGTCAAAAATCTTTTTTGTTTTTTTACGAGAGATTTAATTTCTTTACATGTCATGCGATCTCTGAGGACAGAACATCTTTTTTTTTGAAGGCAATTGACTAGGCGAGCTGAAAAATTTTAACGGAAGTAAGGGGATGAAAAGTGAAGTTGAACGCCTATTTTTGTGAATGATAAGGAAGATTATAAGATTATTTCTTAACGTGTCTAGCGTTCGATAGACCTAGACATGGCTCGCGGGCCGGACCCGGTGTTGGGCCGGGCCAGGCCAAAGCAAATTTGAAGCGGCCCCGGGCCACAATTTTTGGCCCGGCCCGGGAGAAAATACTTGCCCTCTCAAAAAAGCCTTGACATGTCCGCACAGTGCGCCGTAGCGCAAAAAACTTGTCGCGCGGCGATAAATAAAATTGCACAGTGCGCTGCGACCACGCACAGTGCGAAATGCATTGTTTTGAGAAGGGAAATCGATGCACAGTGCGCTCTTTTTTCGCACCCTGCCGACTGTTTGTCGCGTCGCGCAAAACCTGTTCGCGACGCCGACTGCACTGTGCGAAAACATGTCAAGACTTTTTGACCCGCGATTGAGCATCAAAATGCCTTAGGCAAAGTCGTAATGCAGTAAATTGGGCAGTGTCAACTAATTCTGCACTGTGCAATTTCTTGATTTTTTTGACATGTCCGCACAGTGCGCCGTAGCGCAAAAACTTGTCGCGCGGCGACGAATAAAATTGCCCGGTGCGCTGCGACCACGCACAGTGCGAACCGCATTGTTTTGAAAAGGGCAATCGATGCACAGTGCGCTCTTTTTTCGCACTCCGCCGATTGTTTGTCGCGCAAAGCCAGTTTGCGACGCCGACTGCACTGTGCAAAAACATGTCAAGACTTTGTGGCTTGCCTAGTAGTCGATTTTTAGAATTTCGAAATGCTCAAACTGCGACGCTCAGATTTTTTTAAATTTTGAACACGTTTCGGGCATTGACAACAGAACCATTCCTGAAAAATTTTTAGCTTGCGCTGGATATCGCATCCACAATCGCGTCGCCCCCCGAAAAGGTGACAAAATCAAATTGCTTTTCATTTCCGCGACACGACATTGTGCTTATTCGATTTTCGATACAGACTGATATAATGGTTAAAAACTATTTTGCTCTCCGCCCACTCTCTGCATTTTGTGTGCTCTCTCAACTGCAATCTCGGTTGTTTCTGCGAAGCGCGAGCTGAAATTACAAAAAAAAAATTATACATAACGTGCCTTTAAGGGTTTTTTTCGTAAAAAATGTAGTTTTTAATCTTAAAAATCAAAAAAAAATTATTAAAATTTTGAAATACTATTTTTTTATATTGTTTTGTTATTAAAATATTTTTCTCGATATTCGCTCTCATTTCCGCCGACTTTTCCCTCATTAAACCACCTTAATTAATCTCAAGAATCTCTCATTTCTGCTGTTTACTGCACTTTTTTACACAATATTCCATCAGCATTTGCTCCAAAAAAACTCTTTTTTTGTATGAAAATTCGCTAATTCGTAATGAGTGCAAGAAAATGCGCGTGCAAAGCGATTCGCGCGTCATTCGGCTGCCAAGTCTACCGTAACTGAAGAATGAGGCGCGCTATCTATTATAAGTTGAGACATGAGGTTGAAAAAAAATTGTCGCTGGTGAACGGGGGTGGACAGTCTGGATGTTTGCGATGTGCTGAAAACACAGTGCTTGTCTACCTAGTACTACAACTTTTCAAAAGTGCGTAGACTTTTTGCCGCGCCGCACGGTGCATTTTTCCTCCTTTTGCACGGTGCGCCCGCCTTTTTGAAAAATTTTGCACCGTGCAAACCTCAACATTGCCGTTTGCACTGTGCGACTTTCGCAGCGACTTAGTTGAACAAAGCCTGCGCCGCCGCGACATTTCAATTGCACAGTGCAAAAAGATCAAAGGCACCGTGAAAAATGTGCACTGTGCGGCCCGCGACAAAAATGTGGCACACTTTTACTACTAGCGACAAAAAGTCCGTAGAATTTTGCACTGTGCATTTTCCTTCTTTTTTCGCGGCCGTCACGGCGATTTTCCGTTTTTACCCCAAGCGACATGCACTTTTGGGCGACCGCACCTGCGCAACATCAGCAATACTACTCGCGCCATAAAGTCCCGAAAATTTTCCACGGTGCATTTTTCTCAAATTTTCGCGGGCGTCGCGGCGATTTCCCGTTTCTTCCCAAGCGACATGCACTTTTTCGCGACCGCACTCCAATTTTCGTGCGCGACATCAGCGATAAAATTGTCGGGACCTTATAGCCCGAGTAGTACGAGTGCATGGACTTTTCTTTTCGCACTGTGCATTTTGCACTTTTTGCACTGTGCAAATTCCAGCCGCCAACGCAGCGACGTAGTTGAGAAATCTTGCGCCGCGGCGATACTCCGGCTGCACAGTGCGAAAAGCAAAAACGGGAAAATGCACAGTGCAAAATTGAGGGTTTTCGTGCACAGTGCGGAAAGCGACAAAATAAATGTGAAAAGTTCTGACATGTTTGCACGGTGCGCGGAGCTTGTCGCCTCTTTTCAAACGCCGACGATGCACAGTGCGTCCCAAAACCACGCACAGTGCAGATCGAACTCTTGTGGCATAGCGAGTCTGCTGAATTGACGTGTATCTAAATTCAAAAAAGATTTCAAACTTTTTGCTCATTCGTTATTTTCGATCCTACCGGCCTCAGATTTTTTCCGAAAGGGCAGTTAAACCATACGGAGATTATGTGGTCTGAAGATTAAGCAAACTAAGAGACATTGCAGTTTGGACTGCCTACGAATTTTATGGCTATTCTGGTCCATGCGTACCGTAGACTTTGGTTTTTTAATCCTCAGAGCTTACAAGGGAAGGCCTCCAAGTGCAACGTTTAGATTTTTTTCTCGAATTTTGCACATACGTCACGCATAGGCCACGTATCAATTGCTGAAAATTTTAGCTTGTGCTGTTCAGGGAGAGCCGAGAGATTCAACGATCTTTGCGGCCGAGAGAGTATGCAAAACGCGGAGAGCGGTCAGAGAGAAACATTTGGTATATCTTTGCCAATTTTGTGCGAAAAAAATATTTTTTTTGTAGAAACATTACTCTCTACGTAAGAAATAGGAACAAAATTTTTTATGACAAAATTCCCAAAAAAATGTCACCTTTTTGCCAACTTTGGGCCTAAAAATCTCGATCGTTTCTGCAAAGCGCGAGCTAGGAGTCTCACATAGGTCATAGAAAAAAATTCTCTAAATTTGCGCAAAGTTTTGTCAAAATCTAAGCGTCGCACTTGGAGTACTTTTCTGTAAGTCCACGGTAATTTTCACTATGACCACTTCCCCGCAAAAAAAGGATGACATATTTCTAAACATTATCTCGCCATTCCATAAGCTTCTTCACTAATTATTCTAGAAACCCCATTGTTGCTTAATTTCTGGCCTGATCGACGAACTGCCGATTGTTTTTGGGACTCCGACCCACTATAATATTCTACGTAGTGGATCAATTTCAAAATGTTTTCCCAAAACTTTTCATAGTATTCAAAAAAGTGCGTGACAGCTACTCCAAAATGGCGGCGAATTGGATTAACAAATTTAATCGCAATCTTATTGTCATCAAAACTGTGTACTACTCTCTCCCAAAAGTGCGTAGACTTTTTCTTCGCTTTTTATTGCGGCGCACAGTGCATTTTGCCATTTTTTGTTACCGCACCGTGCGTTTTGCTGTTTCTCGCACAGTGCATTTGCAAAAAAAAACCACTCCGGAACGAAATATGGATCTGTACTACGTAGTATTTCCATACAGCGCGTAGACGTTTTTTCCCCTTTTATCGCCGGCGCACAGTGCAAACTTGAAAAAAGCGATTTGCACTGTGCGAACGGCTCAACAAAACCGCAGTTGAAAAAACCTGTGATTAACAGAAAATGAATATGCATATGAAAGCATTCCGGAATGGTATGTGTTTCTGTACTCGTATTTCCATAAAGCGCGTAGACGTTCTTTCCCCTTTTATCGCCGGCGCACAGTGCATTTTGCCTTTTTTCCCCGATTTGTCACTCACGCACTGTGCATTTTGCTGTTTTTCTCACAGTGCAAACTTAAAAAGCGGTCTGCACTGTGCGAATGTCCCAGCGGCGCAGTTGAAAAAAGCTTATGTCGCGGCGATTGATGCACGGTGCAAAAACTTGCGCAAAAAGGTAAAATGCACTGTGCAAAATATAATTTTTCGTCTAGCGACGAAAAGTCTGCGCACTCTTGAAAAACAGTAATATCACAAATTTTTAGCCATTAAATTTTTTTTCATTTTATGTCACTGTAAATTTTTTTTTTATCATTCAACGCTTTTTTCAACAGACTTTTTTCCATCGTATTCATCGTATACGTTGGCAAAATTGAAGTCATTTCAGTCATTTCTATCCCATGACCCTCGCCTTTTACTATGTTTGCATTCGTCGCGCTATATACCGTTGCTGCACTTTAATTAAGCGCCTAATCCCCGGTGTTTGCATTCGCCCCGCTGAAGGCGTCATGAGATTAGGGCGAAATTGCATTCAGCGGGTTCTATTATATATTTTCGGGGCGGGGTTTTAAAATAGCGCCCCACCGCCAAAGAGGGGTGTTTGTTTTTCGGAGGGGGTTACGTGGGGCCGGTAGGTGTGTCCAGTGTTTTTACTTCCGTTCGAGGTAAAACGGGGGGGAATTCGATTAATTTTGTATGTCTTAAGATGTTTTCGCCACATGGCAGTTATTATGGGGCTTTGCAGCGGGGACGGGGATGGTTGTGAGAGTTGAGTCAAGTCGCTGGACAACGAATGGCTAGAGACTAAAACATGTGTTTGTTATAGAACGGTTTCGTTGTCTGCAGGCTGATTTTGGTCCAACAGAGACTCGTGGAGCCTATACTATATATTTTTTCCATGGTATTTCCATAAAGTGCGTTGAGTTCTAATCGCTAGACGAAAAATTCCATTTTGCACAGTGCATTTCACCTTTTTTCGCAAGTTTTTGCACCGTGCATCAATCGCCGCGACATAAGCTTTTTTCAACTGCGTCGCTGCGCACATTCGCACAGTGCAGAACGCTTTTTCAAGTTTGCACTGTGCGAAAAACAGCAAAATGCACGGTGCGTGAGCGACAAATCGGGGAAAAAAAGCCAAAATGCACTATGCGCCGGCGATAAAATGGGAAAAACGTCTGCGCGTTTTATGGAAATACGAGTGTGAAATTGTCCGTTATAGAGAGGTTTTGTTGTGCGGAGATTTGCTACGCCTAGAATTCGCTGCATTTTTGTTTTTTGTACTAAACCGTCCGGAAAGTCGCTGGAGTGATTTCTGCGACATGCACTGTGCAATAAAGCTCAGAGTGCAAGCGACAGCCCAAAAAAGCCTATTGCACCGTGCAAAAAGCAAGAAATTGCACAGTGCGAAGCGAACTTTTGTCTTCGCACAGTGCATGTCGCGGAAATCACTCCAGCCACTTTACGGACGGACTAGTACTACGTTTAGCGGTTTTACATATTCACTGCACACAAAACTTTACACATCGCATCTTCAAAATTTTGTATGCCCTTTTTTACACTCTCCAAAATACTGTAAATGCCACAAATTGCATTTATTTTCAATTGCCGTTCTACTTTGCTTGTCACAGTCCTTTATATGTCACAATTGCTCTTTCGAGTGTATGTTCTCTACAATTCGAGCCATTTGCACTCTCAAAACACCGTTCCGCAAAGCTTGAAGAGGAACTCTCGGCTTAAAAAGTGGACCGCCCATCATACCCTTATGTTATATATGCATTTTTACCGCTGTAATTTTTGATATGCGTCAACTTCAAGGGCTCCAAACGTTTTAACACCGTATTATCTTATAGTCCATTTGACGAGCTTTGCCATATCACATTCTGAGCCCTCTTACTGTCCAATTTTTTGTCATTACATATAAAATATTGAGCTACAGTAACCCTAATCTTTTTTCCCGACCCGCCTCCCCATTGTCCGCGATCACGACCACGAACACCACCGTTCGTTGGGCTTCGCTTACGCAAACCACTTTACAACCATAAATACCAACGTGCAGCATGCACATAACCCACTCGTGTCGCGTCTTTCTGCTCCTTTATACTCGCGCTTCTATCAAAAAAAAGCTGAAAGATTAGTCTATATAACGCCGCTTGCAGGACTACACACATCATAGTTGTCATGCTGGGATGGAATACGATAGTTGCGGTGGTGTCGGTGTGGATGGTTGTGTGCGCGCAGCCGGAACGCGTCCGGTTCCCCATGAAGAAGCGGTTGTTCTTGTTGCCAAAGACAGTTTTCGGCCGCATGGAGCGACGAGTGGATGATGGGATGATGGACACGGTAAGGAGGCACTCTTTGTACTAGACCGTCCGAAAAGTCGCTGGAGTGATTTCGGCGACATGCACTGTGCAAAACGGTCAGAGTGCGAGCGACAGCCGAAAAAAGCCTATTGCACCGTGCAAATAGCAAGAAATCGCACAGTGCAAAGTGAACTTTTGTTTTCGCACTGTGCATGTCGCGGAAATCACTTCAGCGACACAGTGCATTTTGCTTTTTTTCCCACGCTTGTCGCAACCGCACAGTGCAGTTCAGACCTTGTCTAGAAGTCTATCTAAGTTATGAATAGAAGTGGCCCTTAGGCTAGCGGCCGAACCGCAGGTTTTGGCCCAGTCCGAAAGCCATGCCTAATCCAAGTGGGTCAAAAAGTCTTCACATGTCCTTGCACTGTGCGGGCGGCATTGCAAAATCCCTTTGTGGCAACAAACCATCTGCACGGTGCGAAAGAAAGACGCACTGTGCAGATGTCAAAAATTTGTTGTGCACTGTGCGTTTGCATGCACAGTGCATTTCACTTTGTCGCGATTCAAAAAAATGCGACAATGTCGTTGCATCATGCAGACATGTCAAGACTTTCCCACCCACCTACTACTGTATTATGTACTTCATATACCACGTCTTTCTGCCCTCTAATCGCCTTCTTTGTCACCAACTCGTCGTATAGCCGACTCTGCGGACAAAGATAGCCGCCGTAGTGTTTGTGACAAGGCATAGAGCACATTCAATTACTACGCAATCTAGATTTGCCGAGCGAAAGCCGCTTAAATCTATTTTTAATTGAAATGCATCCAAAAACGAGTTAATTGCCGGTGCCTACGTACTCAAATTTTCGATCAATTCTAATTAGCTTAGAAACTTCTGCAGTAACCTTCCTCTGCTCTCTATTATAGTATTTTCACAAAGTGCATGGACATTTGTCGCTTGCCGCACCGTGCACAAAAAACTTCCATTTTGCACGGTGCATTTGATTTTTTTTTTTGGTTTTTGCACTGTGCAATCGGATTATCGCGGCGACGCAAGCTTTTTTCAACTACGTCGCTGCGATGGAATTTGCACAGTGCAAAAAACCGTTTTTGGAGGTTTGCACTGTGCAAAAATGGGAAAATTCGTGGGAAAAGTGCAAAAATGCACTGTGCGCAAACGACAAAATGTCCATGCACTTCATGAAAATTCTAATACTACCGCTATCCTTAGCTGACAATTTGTGAATTTCATGACGAAAGATTTAAAACATTTTTATGAAATGTTTTGTTTATGGATTCATTATATCTCCACATGTTTCGCAAAAAGTCAAAACATCCGCTAATCCCTTAATCTCGCAGCCATTGTTTTGTGTCGAAGACCGTGTACGGTCACAAGACCCGAACGGTCAAAAATAAAACGTTCGATCTACAGACCAAGGCTTTGAATGGGAAACAAAAGGTTACCACGTACATGTGTATGTAGTTTATGGGGCTTCCGGCGACGTGGGTTGTAAGAGGGCACGCCATAGACAAGACTAATCTGGGCGAATTAGTTTGGCCAGTTATTTTCGATTAACCATAAAGGAAAAGTTTAATTAGTCATAGGATAAGTCGTATGGTGACTTCCTGACAGTCGTCTATTAGGGACCTGGATGAGTCATCTTGTCCTAATAACGTCTATGTAGATTTGCTGTTATTAACCTTGATTAGTAGTCCGTCCGTATAGTCGCTGGCGTGATTTCCGCTACACGCACTGTGCGAACACAAAAGTTCCCTTTGCACTGTGCAATTTCTTGCTTTTTGCACGGTGCAATAGGCTTTTTTCGGATGTCGCTCGCACCCTGAGCTTTTTCGCACAGTGCAAACGCCAAAAATCACCCCAGCGACTTTTCCGGACGGCATCTTCGCTCCTTCTCTAATTCCACATTACCGTACGACGCAACGATTAATCCTCGAGCTTTTCAGGACATCGCGACCCCTCTTCACTGCCAACTCAACGTTTTAAGTCACGTTCCGTCTCGCCATTCCAGCGCGGAGAGTCGTTGCCGCAGGCGACGGCCGCCTGGCGAGCCCCCACCCACTCCAAGTCCAAGTCGCAGCGCTCGCGCCAGTGCTACTTCACGCCATTCAGTGCGTCCTGTACGTGCCGAGCGACCAGTACGAGCAGCTGGTCAAGGCCGTCCCCTTCCCGAACGGCGCCAGCTCCGAGTCCGACGAAGCCAACAGCCCCACGCCCGAGATCAGCGACGCGGACTCGCGGAAGCGCCAGAACAACCGCGACATGCTGCAGAAGTGGCGTCGGACCGAGGTCACGCCCCTCCTCCGAGGCTATTGGCATCGCAGCGGCGGCACGTAGGGCCGCGACGGAAGAAGGGCCCGAGAAGCAGTCGTCTGCACGCTGTATTATAATATGTTTCTTGGTTGTCACAATAAATTATGATATGTGTATGAGCCAGGATTGCGAATAAAGCATGGAGCATAGCAAGCCTAAGGGTATTTGCTTCGAAGCGCGGAGCATGGAAAACACACAACTGCAACGTTAGTACTTTAGCTTAGTCAACGCATGTTAGGTTTAGTTGAGGAGTCAGTCTGGGGGGGGGGGGGGGGGGGGGGGGGGGGGATGTGAAAAAATTGCCTTGCTCCCCTCTCACCCCTTTTCATTTTTTTTTGCTGACCCTTGGCTCTGTCGGTACCCTCATGTCCCCCCCCCCCCCCCTAGGTACGTCCCTGGCAAGGCGCTACATATAATATATATGTATGTGCATATCAGTCTGTAGCAAAAATAATAAGCATTGTCTGGTGCGCGACTGCGCAAATTTTTCGCCATTTCGCTGCGACGAGTGCTCATTAAATCTTTTCGTTACAGACTGATATGCACATAAATATATATGTTATATGTGGTGCCTTGCCATTATTGGTCGCACGCGTTGAGCTGGGCGCACTTCAAGTCTAACATCAACCCTATTGATCGGCATGACAATCAGGAGTATTGATAGTACTAGTTTGCTATAAAGTACGTAGACTTTTGATCGTTAAGCAAAGAAAAATTTTTGCACAGTGCATTTCACCTTTTTGCGCAATTTTTTGCACCGTGCATTCATCGCCGCGGCAATAGGTTTCTGCGACACATTTGCACAGTGCAGACCGTTTTTTAAGTTTGCACTGTGCGAAAAACAACAAAATGTTTTTCAAAGTGCGCAGACTTTTCGTCGCCAGACGAAAATTCCATTTTGCACAGTGCATTTCACCTTTTTGCGCAGTTTTTGCACCGTGCATCAATCGCCGCGACATAAGCTTTTTCAACTTCACATTTGCACAATGCAGACCGTTTTTTAAGTTTGCACTGTGCGAAAAACAGCAAACGGTGCGTGAGCGACAAATCGGGAAAAAGGCAAAATGCACTGTGCGCCGGCGATAAAAGACGAAAAAACGGCTACGCGCTTTATGGAAATACGAGTACAGAAACATATACCATTGCGGAATGCTTTCATATGCATATTCATTTTCTGTTATTCACAGATTTTTCCGATTGCGTTGCGGCGGTTTTGTGAGCCGTTCGCACAGTGCAAATCGCTTTTTTTTCAAGTTTGCACTGTGCGCCGGCGATAAAAGAGGAAAAAACGTCTACGCGCTGTATGGAAATACTACGTAGTACAGATCCATATTTCGTTCCGGAGTGGTTTTTTTTGCAAATTCGTTTGCTGTTAATCACCAAGGTCAAAGTCAACAAACATACCACCGCCTTGTACGCAATTTCCGGCCAACGCTTGCAACCTCTCCCATTGACGCACCTGACAATAGCGGCCATTGTCAACACTCTGAAACTATTTCCAGTGCACAATGCATGACATATACGTGTCCATTACACCTGATACACACTCCATTACAGATGAAAGATTAAATGGCACTTTGCACCTGCGATTTAATTTCAATTGCATGCGGTCCTATAATAAAATTACCTCAACTTGTGTATTGTGCATAAAAACTATTTGTGTAAACATGGCTGTTTTTACACTTGGAACTTCTCAGAATTTGACCCGAAAAGTTTCCGCGTCGACCCGATGTTATTCTTGGACAGCTGTTTCTCGGAATATGTTTGTAGAATAGTGATGTTACGATTCGATTGTTTACATGTTATAATTGTCGCAAGTGGAACTGGTAGAATTAATATTGCTGATACTAGGCCGTCCGCAAAGTAACTACAGAGATTTCGGCGCATGCACTGTGCGAAAGAAAAGGTTCACGTCGCACTGTGCAATTTTTTGCTTTTTGCACCGTGCAAATAGGCTTTTTCGGCTGTCGCTCGCACCCTCACTTTTTCGCACAGTGCAAACACCAAAATCACTCCATTCACGGACTATTGATATGGTCGAAAAAAGTTACATCACATCGGGAAAGAA
>VUOU01000014.1:55571-97110 GCA_025436335.1 Bursaphelenchus mucronatus
GAAATGATGTTTTTGGGTCGAAATGCACTGTGCGAAGCCCTTTTTCGCGATTTTTCGAACCGCACGGTGCAAATTCTCAAAAACCGCAACAGTGCAAATTCTCAGGACTTTTTGCGCCGAGTAGTACTCAAAAAGGCCTTTTGCACTGTGCAAATTCCAGCCGCCGACGCAGCGACATAGTTGAAAAAACCTTGCGTCGCCGCGATATTTTAATGGCACAGTGCAAGGTCACACGCACTGTGCGATTGTCGCCGCCGTCTAGTGAATTTCACTTTTTTCGCACAGTGCAATACTCAGAAAAAGCCTTTTGCACTGCGCAAATTCCAGGGGCCAACGCAGCGACGATAGTTGAAAAAAGCTTGCGTCGCCGCGATATTCCGATTGCACAGTGCGGAAACCAAAAAGTGAAATGCACAGTGCAAATGGGGTTTTTTTTGCACATTGCACAGTGCGGAAACCAAAAAAGTGAAATGCACAGTGCAAATGGGGGAATGCGACCAAATGTCCATGCACTTTATGGAAATATTATACGTTTTGACTTGATCCCAAGCCACTCAACTTTCTCAACACAGCCGGTTACAGTTTTTACAAACTCACAATGAAAACGTTGATGCAAACAATCCTATAGAAACTCGAGGAGAACGTGTGCCGTCGCGTCCTCAAAATATAATACAATCGGAGGTTCAGCGCGAACATTGGCAAGTAGCAGGCATTCAGAATGACAATCTCCAACAAGTTCATGTGAGTTCGACTTGTCCGTTCTCTTCAACTTGGACGCACTGCAATTTCGTTTCGCATTTCACACCTCATGGCTGCCATTCATAAAGTCTTCGGGGGCACGTGTAATTAGACCGCATGAGATGGGCTTCTGTAATTTGGGGGTAATGACAACGGCGGCCAAAAACAGCAGTCACGCTTTCTCGGATGCTGGTAATAGGGACAGGGGCGAGGGAATGGTACGGATATCGTAATAATAACAATGTAATGTAATATGAGAGCAATAGCAACAGCAGCAAGGTTGAAAAACGCAGAGGTGCTTTTGTACAACCGGTAATATGTATATATTGGTGCATTTCCAGAAATCCCCGCAAGGAATGTTCATCCGACCAAAGCGACCAAAGTTTGGGGGTCTTTACCGAACGACCTTATCAAGGTTTAGGGATCCTTTACGTACTATGGTCAACAAAGCCGCAATAGCAAAATAATTATTTCACTCGTAGCGAAAATAATGAGCACGTTGCTGCGCCAATCGCGTCGCGGAAATAAAACGCAATTTTAATTTTTCTGCGACATGTCGCGACACAATTCATTTTCTTGGCGGTGACGCGATGCGACATTGTGCTCATTTTTTGCTTTAGATGTAGAATGTCATCAAATGTTTTTTATTTCTTTTTGGTACTATTCCGTCCAAAAGTCACCATGTGATTTTTGGTGTTTGCACAGTGCAAAAGAAGTCCGGGTGCGAGCGACAACCCAAAAAAGCCTTTTGCACGGTGCAAAAAACAAGAAATTGCACAGTGCAAAGGAATTTTTGTTTTTGCACAGTGCAATCTGTGGAAGTCGCTCCAGAAACGGACGGAAAAAATCAAGTGCGAGCATACGACGTAAGCCTATCCCTGATCCTAAGCCAAAAAAATGACCAAGATACGCCAAAAAATTACCACAATTTTTGTGTCTGCTAGCTTCGTACCGCGGTGGCAAACACATTGGTGGGTATAGCAAGGCAACATTTTTATGGAACCGGGTATTAGTAACACACACAAGACTGGACCGACGACTTTCAAAAGCACCATGGCCCGCGATGGAAGGATCTTATACTGACCAGACAATGGAAACCAAACTGATTCACTCCATGCTTTTATACATGTGATTAGTGTAAATAAATTGAATTAAATTGAATCGGGTATTAGTCTGTCATACATAGCTATCTATATAGCAAACACACCAGAATCTTGTGGCTCGAGAATTATACTACTCGCGCCATAAGGTCCCGACAATTTTGCACAGTGCATTTTCCTTTTTTTTCGGCGGCCGTCGCGGTGATTTCCTGTTTTTACCCAAGCGACATGCACTTTTCCGCGACCGCACTGCACTTTTCGTGCGCGACAGCAGCGATAAATCTGTCGGGACTCTATGGCCCGAGTAGTAATTTGAAACGTTTTTTAGCCACACCCAGACAATTCGATATACATATATATATATATATATATATATATATATTTATATGTATAGATATAATCATATACTACGTGGACAAACGAAAATTCACGGAAAGTGTACTGTAATTATGACACTCTCTTGTTTTTGGCGACTTGGCTTTTCTTCAAGCTATAATAATTGCAATGTAATAAAGAAAATTACAATGGAAATATAATGGCTCATTAGAACCTGCAAGTCAAAAATTGATTCCATGAAGAGCAAACGCACAGCCATTACAAATATCATCTCATATTTACTGTAAAATGCACATATATTGTCAATAACATGCAATTAAAAACAGTTGTTTTGTAGGTGGGAGAAGTTTCGTGGAATGAAAAGTAAAAATTCGCAAAATCGAAAAGCCGAAAAAGAGTTTTGTCCCCGTCGCGCAAAAATCGCAGCCCCGGAAATCAGCGACACCAAAAGCCTTTGCGATACGTCGCAAAAGTGCACGCGACGAAACAAAAATTCTTGATTGCACAGTGCAAAACAGCAAAAAACCCCATTTGCACTGTGGAAAAGAAGCGAAAAACCCAATTTTGCGCTTGCGACGTGTCGCTTTTGTTGTTTTTTTGGCGACATCCGCCAAATTTCTGCACGGTATGTTGAAAGTCAAAAAAACTAAAAAAAAATCGCCGAAATTGATTATATCTCTCGTTGAGACATGGCTTCCGTGCCGGGCCGGGCCAAAGCAAATTCGAAACGGCCTGGGCCGAACTTTTTGGGCCCGGCCCGCGAGTCGAACTTTTGGCCCGGCCCGGAATCAGCTCGTAATAACTGAAATTCTGAGCCTGAAAGCGAAAATTAGGGTACATGATCTTAACATTTTGTTGAAAAACAAAAAAAGTTAAAGCCAATTCAGGTAGGGCCAAAAAATTGCCCCACTATGTAAAGGCTGACAAGAAAAGGCTCGCAAGTGCGACGCTCAGATTCCAAAAAGCTAGGAACAAATTTATATTAAAGCGCCACACCAGCTACTTTTCAATTGCGCTTTTTACGGCGTGTGAAAGAATTTTTTTTATGTCCTGCAGCGAAAACAAATACGGCAAAGGTGCAAACAGTAAAATAATTGTTAGTATGCATGTAGAATGTCACCATCATTTTTTCCGGTCGTTATTGGTACAGTAAGCCGAGAAACTTTTTGGACATTTTGTTGCCACTGCGTTAAAAGCGCGATTCAAGGGTGGATGTGCTGTCCTTTTAACTCACAGTTTTTAGCTACAGCTGAGACGTTCCGCAAGGGCCGTGAGTGAGAGAAAAGAGGAGAAGCCATCAGAAAAAAAAATATTCTTCTTCAATAACCTTTTTCCCGTTTTTATGTAATTAATTACATATTCGAATCCAGACATCAACACCTTTTCCCGTTATTATTGGTACAGTAGACAAAGAAACTTTTTGGACATTTCGTTTCCACGCCGTGAAAAGCGCAATTTAGAAGTAGCTGTTCCGTCCCTTTAACTGTTTGTTACACATATACCAGACCCCTTTCCATGTGAGAGCCGAGACGAACACACAAACACGTGTACACAAAAAGTCTGATTTGATTTTGAGCGTACACCCTCAAGGTAAATTTAGGTGAATTTTTATTACATTTACAGGCCACCGAATGAAATATTATAACCGGATTACGGTCGTACAGGTCAGACCATACGCTTGATTACTTTCGTTAACAAAACACACGTACAAGTTTGTGTTGAAGCATTCTTGCGACAGCAAAAAACCAAACGCGAGGGAACTTGGCGTGCCAACGTGTCCGCACTGTGCGCCGTCGCGCGAAAGAACTTGTCGCGCAGCGACGAGTAAAAGTGCACGGTGCCACTCACAGTGCGAAATTCATTGCTTTGGAAAGGGCAAACAATGCACAGTGCGCTTTTGTCTCGCAGCCCGCCAATTGTTTGTCGCGCAAAAACACTTCGCGACGCCGACCGCACCGTGCGAAAATATGTCAAGACCTTCGCCGAAGAGTCCGGTTTTTTTCAATATGAGAGGCGACATCTTATACGATGAAAAGTTTTCTTCATTTTTTCAATATGAAGGGTGACATCTTATATTATGAAAAGTTTTCTTCATTTTTTCAATATGAAGGGTGACATCTTATACGATGAAAATTTTACTTTGTTTTTTCGATATGAAGGGTGAAATCTTATACGATGAAAAGTGTTCTTCATTTTTTCAATATGAAGAGTGACATTTTATACGATAAAAAGTTTTCTTCATTTTTTCAACATGAAAGGCGACATCTTACACGATGAAAATTTTACTTAATTTTTTCAATATGAAGGGTGACATCTTATACGATGAAAAATTTTCTTCCTTATATTGAAAAAATGAAGAAAACTTTTCATCGTATAAGATGTCAACCTATATTTTAGCAAAAAAAACAAAAACGGATTCTTCGTATGGCGGAACTCTTCGCTTTCAATCTTTCAAGACATTTTCTCTCGCCTTGTACCATGATCATGGCTTTTATGTTTCAGCGAAAAAATTCAGGATTCGTAGCTCGCGTCTTGCAGAAACGACAGAGATTAGTCCGAAAGTAGGTTAAAGGCCGAGACGTTTTTGTGTGGGTACCAATGAAGGATTTCAGCTTTATTTGCAACAAAAAGTGCAGCGTTTCCAGATGAAGTCCTTGTAAAATGTAGTTTAGAGCTTTTAGGGATTAATATACAAGCCAAATTAAAAAAACCAGAGCGCACGTCAAGAAAAATGTTCCGCTTCAATAGCGATCAATAAAAACGAAACGACACAAGAAATCTCAAATTTCGCAATTTTTTTCCAAAAGAATTTTTGTTTTGTTGCGCGATACTTTTGTGGCGTTTCGCCGTTTCCAATAATTTCTGTGTCGTTTCGACATTTTGGGAAGTCATTGAAGGGAGACATTTTTTATATTTTTCCTGGACGTGGAGCGTCGCAAAAAAAACTCTTCTCTGATTTTCAGGCAAAAACAGTCTACCCAACTTGGACGATATAGCTGTACTTGGTAAATTTGTGAAAACGTTGAGGATTCTGTCAGGATGGTCCTTAATATCAATAAAATTATGCAAGAAAATCTGTTGTAAATCATAATTTGCGAATTATATTTGCATTATATTTGCGTTTTATTGTTTTTTTCGAATCCACCCTTGGTTTCCGCAACTTTACGCCATTCCCCAAATGTTTTTCCAGCCACATTGAGCGGGGAAATTAAAAAAACGATTGGAGAAACGGAGGAAGAGGGGCAGTGGGTTGTGCGGATGATCCGGCGCGGTTAAAAGACGCTTAAGGGTCAAGGCCGCGTAAATTCCGAAGGAATTGGTGGAATCAGATGGCGCGGGTTCGCCGAGATTCATCCGGCTTACTCCAATTGGTGGCGCAATCCTGTAGTTGTACGGGTTTTTTGGGGGTGTTGTGGTGGGAAGAATGGGCATTGGACTTTGTTTTCGTGAGATTTTTTATGGCAAAAAATTGTGGAGAAGTTGCAGCTACTTACAGTTACTCCGTCCGTAAAGTCGCTAGAGTGATTTTGGCGACATGCACTGTGCAAAAACAAAAGTTCACTTTGCACTGTGCAATTTCTTTCTTTTTGCACCGTGCAAAAGGTTTTTTTCGGATGTCGCTCGCACTCTGACGTTTTTGCACAGTGCAAATACCAAAAAATCACTCCAACGACTTTACGAACGGACTAATATTTTATTTAGAGTTTTTACCAATGCGAGATGGCCATATTTCCCCAAAATTTTCTACGAGGTATTCGTTTAGGCCGTTTTCGAATCTCGAAAAATTTGAGATCGCAATTGTCGGGCATCCCTGAGATATTCAACGATCTTTACAGGCAAAAAATTATGGAAAATGATGAGCAAGTATCGCTTAGCACCTTTTTCCAGCAATATCGCTGTGAAACAGGTCGAAAGTAGCCGTTTTTCTCTTTTTTTGCACAGTGCAAAGTTCTTTTTGCACTGTGCACGTAAAATCGAAAAGCAGGAGGGAGGTAACTCTTCAAGTTGGCATTTTCTCACAAATTTGGGGTCCGAAAAATCTTTTCTGATCGATTTCTTGTCCAATTTGGCAAAACCCAAGTCTTTTTTGACAAAAGTTGACCATTCTCAAGCTGTCTGAACTTTTTGAGAACTTTTTGACCGGAAAAATCTGAAAAAAAACTTACGAAATAATTTTTCGGATAAATCTTTGGACGAAAAGCCAACTTGAACAGTTCTCTCCTCGATTTGACGCCAACCGTGCAAATTGCAGCTGCCGACGCAACGACGTAGTTCAAAAAAGCTTGCGCCGCTGCGATATTCCGATTGCACAGTGCGAAACCCAAAAAAGTGAAATGCACAGTGCAAAATGGAGGTTTTGTGTGCACAGTGCGGAAAGCGACAAAATGTCCATGCATTTTATGAAAATACTACTACTAACTTTTGACCTGACCCTACACAGCTCTTCCAACTTTCTCAAACAAGCCGGTTCTTGTGTTTACAAACTGTCTGTGCTCTATTATAACTGTCACTTTCGCCCACTCGCCTTCCGACTCATTTGGAATGGAAATCCGCAAATGCGCTTCCCATTGCCCTCCGGGCTTCACAACTCTTCCCATGACAACAACTGTTCCGCTGGTGAATAGCCGCAGGGCGCGGGGGAGCGGAACACAAAAGTGGACTCGAGAACCGCAACTGGGTCAATGTTGTTGGGCGAGTTTCGGAGGGCGTCGGGGCAAAAGGGAAACGCGGCTAGATGGGATAAAGGTCGAGTGCCGATACGTTTTGCTGTTCATCATGCTGCTCGTTGCATATAGCGTAAAATAATAACCGTTTCAAGTGGGGTTTCGACAGCTCGGGAACGCCGCTGGTAATGTAGGTCCGGTTTCAGGGGGTGTTGAAAATTTTGTGCGCAAATGTGGTCAAGTCTCAATATAACAGTGTGTTATATGTTGAAAAGTCAAAAAAAAAATGTTTGTTGTGACACTAGCCCGTACGGAAAGTGGCTGGAGTGGGCTTTGGTATTTGCACTGTGCAAAAAAGTGAGGGTGCGAGCGACAGACGAAAAAAGCCTATTGCACGGTGCAAAAAGCAAGAAATTGCACAGTGCAAAGCGAACTTTTGTTTTTGCACAGTGCATGTCGCGGAAATTACTCCAGCGACTTTACAAATGGACATTTTGAGCCCCAAAACTTTTTCATAGACATTCGTCGGATTGATCGCACACTTCTTTTGCACTTTCCCATGCTTGTCGCCGCCGCCCTGCGCGTCTATTTGCAAAGTCGCTGGAGTTATTTCGGCGGTATGCATTGTGCAAAAAAGTGAGGGTGCGAGCGACAGACGAAAAAAGCGTATTGCACGGTGCAAAAGCAGGAAATTGCACGGTGCAAGGTGAACTTTTGTTTTCTCACATAGTATGTCGCCGAAATCACTCCAGAGACGGTCCTAACGGTCTAGTAAGTGCCTGACAAGTTGAAGTTGATTTTGTGCCAGGATGGTTATAGAGGCTATTATATATATGTAATTTGTAAAAACGGAGTGCTCAAAATGCCACGCTCAGATTTTTTCATGTTTTGTCTAATCTATGTAGGCTACATATCATTTTCTAAAAATCTTAATTTGCGCTTTACGCGGAGAGCCGAGATATTCAACAATCTTTGCCGCCGAGAGAGCACGCGAAATGCGGAGAGCGAACAGAGAGAAAAACACCTTTTTGCCATATCTTTGCCAGTTTTGGGCAGAAAAAACTGATTTTTTGTGGAAACATCACCCTTTATTGTAGAAAAAAGACAATTTTTTTACGTCACCTCGCAAAGACCAGTCAAATTTTTGACAACTGTTTGACTGAAAAATTTTATTTATGCAAAACGCGTGCTAGAAATTTCTCAGACGTCTTTGGAAAAAGTGATCTAAATTTGTGCCGAGTTTTATAAAAATCTGAGCGTCGCACTTTGACCAATTCCCTTCTGAATTTACTAGTCGCAAGAGGGATTTCCGCGACATGCACTGTGCGAAAACAAAAGTTCCTTTTGCACTGTGCAATTTTTTGCTTTTCGCAGCGTGCAATAGGCTTTTAATGCTGTACGACATACTCAACAAAAAAGTGCCGAAAAGAGAGTACGCAAAACGCGGAGAGCAGTCAGAGATAAAACCACTTTTTGGCCATATCTTTGCCAATTTTGTGTGGAAAAAACCCAAAAAAAGTGAAGTGCACGGTGCAAAACGGAGAATTGCACTGTGCAAAACGGAGTCTGCACTGTGCAATTTCTTGCTTTTTGCACAGTGCACTAGGTTTTTTTTGGCTGTCGCTCGCACTCTGACGTTTTTTGCACAGTGCAAAAATTACTCTAGCGACTTTTCGAACAAACAAGTTCTTTATGTTTTAATTTCATATTTTTTTCCCTTTTCTATCGAAAAATCAAAAAAAAATTTTATTTTCTTCCGAGCCCTTTTTTCAATTTTTGTCCAATCCTTTCCGCGCACGCCGTTTCCCACCAAATTCAGTGCAGTCGGCTTGTTCCATTCAAAGAATACGACCCCCAACTCCATTTCACAGCCTTCTTGACCCGTATCCATTCATGCGGCGGCTACAAGCTCGATCGTCGTTTAAGATGCATGCAAAAAGGTGTTTGTCGAGAAAAAAGAACATAGTTGCGCGGATTAGGGTCGGCAAATATTTAGCGGGATCCACTCGCGTTTTTTTTGTGGGAATAATCTCTGCCTGAGGGCGTTTTGAGATTTGGATCGGGAAGAGAGGAGGAGGAGGAGGGGGACTTGTACAGTCATCGTTTTATGTAAGAGGTGACCTTAGGGTGTTATGGAGCTGACAGGGAGTAGTTTGTAGCGGACATTGTAGATTACTGTGGAAGCTCTGTGCAAGAAGCTTTTGTACAACGAAATCTGTCTATAACGAAGAATTTCAGAGATCGAAAAATTAACTTTAGTCTGTTATGAACTATCATATAGCCAAGCCTTTCTATAACAATTTTAAAAATCAAGTTTAGTCTATACTAGTCCGTTCGTAATGTCGCTAGAGCAATTTTGGCTATATGCACTGTGCGAAAACAAAAGGTTCACTTTGCACTGTGCAATTTTTTGCTTTTTGCACGGTGCAATAGCCTTTTTTCGGCTGTCGCTCGCACCCTAACCTTTTTTGCACAGTGCATGTCGCCGAAATCACTTCAGCGACTTTACAAACTGAGTAGTAATGAACCTAAGTACAACGAGTTCTTTCTATAGCAAATAAATTTTTGGGTCTTTTTTTGATTTTTTGTACAGGCAATTCGACAAGGGATGGCCATCAAATTGCTCTTTGGGGCTCCCAATTTGTTTACTCTGGGGAGAGTTTGTTGTACATATGTTCGTTCTACTGAGTTTTTACCGTTTGTCAATGTGTAACACTTGCAATTTGGCGCTCTTTTCATTTTCGCGATACCAGACCGTTTGTAAAGTCGTTTTTGGTGTTTGCACTGTGCAAAAAAGTCAGGGTGCGAGCGACAGCCGAGAAAAGGCTACTGCACGGTGCAAAAAGCAAGAAATTGCACAGTGCAAAGTGAACTTTTTCTTTTGCACAGTGCATGTCACGGAAACCACTCCAGCGACTTTACGGACGGACTAGTATATCTTCCGAATACAGTTTAGGCATTACATATCACAGCAAAGAAACTATTTTCAGATCATGTATGTGATCTCGTTGATAATCACAGTTCTACTACAACTAATATCAATATCAGGTAAAAATTTCTTCTCAAAAACTCAAGTACCATCCGACTTGTTTTCAGCGGATGAGAAATGTCAGCCCGTGTTTGTTCGCTGGCCCAGAGTCAAGTTGAATCTGCCACCCAAAGTCAAAGGACCGTATTCGTTGCGCACTTGTCGCACCGCCTGCTCTCGCGACGAGAATCCGACGCACGTCGGGGCGGAGCAGCAATGCTCGGCCTTCAATCATCGCGTTGGCCCCACCGATTACCACAATGAATGCCATGTCTACGAAGCCTCGGCCGTGAAACGGACCGACGGTCTGATCGAAGCCGACGATCGGTTCTCGTTCTATTGGAAGTACTGCTTGAAAAGTGAGTTGGTCATCAGAAAATGATTTGTTTTAGCTTCAAATGGTTTTTTTTGACAAAATAGGGGTGTTTGCTGATATTTTGAACGTATATATATATTTATATATAATACTGTTCGCGACATAAAGTCCGTGGAATTTTATCACTGATGTCGCGCGATGTTTGCTGATATTTTGAACATATGTATTATACATATATAATACATATATATATATTACAATTCGCAACATAAAGTCCGTGGAATTTTATCGCTGTTGTCGCGCGAATACACTCGCCGGAAAGTGCATGTGGCTTGGGTAAAAACGATAAATCGCCGCGACGGCCGCAAAAATCCGCGAAAAGTGCACGGTGCAAATTCTACGGACTTTATGTCGTGAGTAGTACTAGTCGACGCAAGAATTCGTAAAAATTTTTTGCACTGTGCAGGTTATTCGTTTGCACTGTGCTTTCCTCTCTGTCTGCACAGTGCAGGATTTTTTCGCTTTTTCCAACGTCTTGTGTTTTGCACTGTGCAGCGAACGAAGCAAAGGCGACGAACAGTCGTCAAGAATCATTATCGCAGAGAAGTGAAGTCGCTGCAGCGCAAACATTTCCCGCCAATTGATCAGCGACAAAGGCTATCGCAACAAATTTTGTCGCTGCGACAACCTGTTCGTTGTCGCCACTTCTTTGAATTGGCGATGCACAGTGCAAAACAGAAAAAATATTTAAATGCCCGCACAGTGCAAGAAAGTCTCACGAATTCTTTATCAGTATTTTCACAAAGTGCACGGACATTTGTCGCTTGCCGCACCGTGCAAAAAATCCTCCATTTTGCACTGTGCATTTCACTTTTTTTGGTTTCCGCACTGTGCAATCGGAATATCGCGGCGGCGCAAGCTTTTTTCAACTACGTCGCTACTTCGGAATTTGCACAGTGCAAAAAGCTGTTTTCGGAGGTTTGCATCGTGCAAAACAGGGAAAACTTACTGTGCGGCTGCGACAAGCGAGGGGAAAAGTGCAAATTGCATCCGCCGACGCAGCGACGTAGTTGAAAAAAGCATAAGTTGCAGCGATTGTCGATGCACAGTGCGAAACCCAAAAAAGTGAATGCACAGTGCAAAATGGAGGTTTTTTGTGCGCAGTGCGGAAAGCGACAAAATGCCCATGCACCTTGTGAAAATACTAATAGTATACCTGTGAATTCTGAAGAAAACGAGTGATATCCCTAAATAATTTGCATTATTATCGTCATATTCCCTCTTTTTTTTCAGCGAATCGAAGTTGTGCTGGTGATTATGGGTTCACCTTCCTCTCCGACCGCTACATTTCCCAAGAGTATGTGAGCCTGACCAAGAAGGTGGGCTCTCTGGAAGACTGTCTGTCTGATTGTCTAAATCAAGGAGAATTCATGTGCAGAAGTTTGGCGTACAATCGGACCAGTCATAGTAAGTAAATGCGCACACATTGTCGGTAATACTTTGAATACTTTGTAATACTTGCCTTCCTTGCTCTGTAGTTTGTGTTTTTCAGCCTGTTTCATCTCGCAACACAATCAGCTGAGCAAGCCGTCCATGGTGAAGATCAACAACAACCCGAATTACCGGATCGATTATTACGAAAACAGCTGCTTTAACAGTAAGTTTGGCCATAATTTTATGACGAAAGTCCTTTGATTTTTGTTAAAGAAGCAAAACAACTACATTTGAATCTCCCTTTTACGGCTTGGAAGACGAAATGTCACAAAATTTTTGCAGTCCCTTTGTCGTCTTAAAAACAAATTTATAATAGTTCAAAATAGTCAAGTAAATAGAATGTAAAATACCTTCTCAGCGGGCGGATGTAAAAATATTTCTACTTTGTCTTAAAGGGACAGTACAACTACTTTTGACCCGCGCTTTTTGCGGCGTGGAAACGAAATGTCAAAAAAGTTTCTTTGTCTACTGTACCAATAAAAACGGAAAAAATGTAATGGTGACATTTTACATGCTTACTAGTAACAATTTTAATGGTTGTAACTTTGCCGCCTTTGTTTTCGCTGCAGGACCTAAAAAAACTTTTTTGACATTTTGTTTTACTTTCCGTAAAAAAGCGCGATTCAAAAGAAGCTGTTCTTTTAAGTGAACAAAATTTCAATGATTGCCAAATTATGGGAGACAAAATGTCAAAAAAGTTTCTTTGTCTTTTGTACCAATAACGACGAAAAAAAGATAATGGTGACATTCCACATGCTTACTGATAATTATTTTACTGTTTGAAACTCTGTCGCCTTTGTTTTCGCTGTTGGACATAAAAAAACTTTTTTGACATTTTGTTTCACACGCCGTAAAAAAGTGCGATTAAAAAGTATATAGCTGTTCTGGCCCTTTAAGGGCGTGGAAAGACATAAAATTTTGTGACATTTCGTCTTCCAAGCCGTAAAACCAAAACTCAAATGTGTTGTTTTGGTCCTTTAAAGGGCCAGAACAACTACTTTTAAATCGCGCTTTTTTCGGCGTGTGAAACGAAATGTCAAAAAAGTTCTTTTATGTTCTGCTTCGAAAACAAAGGCGGAAAAATTGCAGACAGTAAAATAATTGTTAGTACACATGTAGAACGACCCCATTATTATTTTTTGTTGTTATTGGTACAGTAGACGAAGAAACTTTTTTGACATTTCGTTTCCACACCGTAAAAAGTGCGATACAAAAGTAGCTGTACTGTCTCTTTAATTTCCCCTCAATTTCCCATCGTTTTCAGCCTCCGACACCTTCTCCTTCTCCTACACCTGCGAGGAGGAGGGAATTCGAGTAAAAGTCGAGTCCAAATTCCCGTATACGGGAGCGCTGTACGGCCTGTACGACTTTTTCACGTGCCGTGTGGAGCCAAAGGAAGAGAAAAACTTTGATCTTCTGTTCCCATACCCGAACAAAGCGCGAAACTGCAGCGACAGTATTCGCTACAAAGGCGATGAGATGATTCTGGAGGTGGTCCTGTCCACCGACGGCGTGGAGCCTCTGTATTTTATCACTTCGGATGATTTGACGTATCAAGCCAGATGTCCCATTGATCCGAAGAAGAGGTGAGTAGACTTTCACTTGTGTTATGACTAGGATGGCCGTGTTGTAACGTCGATGATATCAAAAAAGTAGAATTTTTTTTTGATTTTGGGGTCGCAAAATTTTTTGGTCCCTTACAATTTGTTGTACAATGTTTTGACTGACGTTTGCGAAATTTATGACTCGCGTTTTGCAGAAATGACCGAGATTTAGCAAAAAAATGTTCAATTTAATAGGATTTTCGGCTTGGTATAGAATATATCTTCCAAACGTTGATTTTTCCGCGAAAAGTCATAACCAAAATCAGTTTTCTCCTCATTTCGCATGCTCTCTCGCAAAGAAAATCCTGCATGACGGCTGAAAAGCGTAAACTTGAACTTTTAATGATCCATTTGTTAGTAGTCCGTTCGCGAATTCGCTGGAGTATTTTCGGCGACATGCACGGTGCAAAAAAAGTAACAGCCGCAAAAAGCCTATTGCACGGTGCAAAAAGCAAGAAATTGCACAGTGCAACGGGAACCTTTGTTTTCGCACAGTGCATGTCGCGAAAATCACTCCAGCGACTTTACTGACGGAATAGTAGAAAGTACTCACTATCTATGTAGCAAATTTTAATTCCTCGGCCGATCGCAAAAGACGCGCCAAGGATCTTTGCGGATTTTCCCTCAAATATCCGGTTTTGAAATTCCTTTTTTGTTGCCTCTTCGTTCTAACCTCACTTCAACTTGTTTGGCAGCGCAACTGACTAACATTGTTTCAGCGCGACCACTACGGCCGCCAGCAACGTCAACGACAACGTTCACTCGATTCTCAGCGCGTTGGCGGATGCGGAACGGCAAGGGACATTTTTGGCCAGGTCTCAAAAAGTTCGGGTCGCAAGTTCCAAGGAGAGAACGCACGGCCTCGAGGCCTTCAATCCGAACAACGACGAGATTACAAGTCGTTTCGCCGCGACAACAAAGGACGTTTTCCCATTGCCTTTGCTGACCGTTGAGCCTTCCAATAAACCCATGGAAATTATCACTTACACCGAAGCACCGACCAGTACTACTACCACAACGTTGTCTCCAAGCACCTCAACGACCACTTCAACGACCAGCACCTCAACGACCACCTCAACGACAACCACAACATCTACAAGTAGTGCGGCTCCCACAACGACAACATTGGCCCGATTGTCGTCAATTGAAGTGGTCACAATGCAAGCGAATTCCCTGCAAGATGTCAGCGAATTAAGAGATAATCGAGTCACGAAATCGATGGAGAAGATCGAGCCAAGAGAATTCGATGGCAAACAGGACTTTAAGTAATATTTTTTTGGCTTTAATTTGAATTTTTTGAGTTTTTTTTCAATTTTTTCGATTTTTTGATTTTTTTGCGCTTTTAAAAGAATGTCAAAGAAGTTTTCTTACGTCCTGCAGCGAAAAAAAGCCGGCAGAGTTGCAAACAGTAAAGTAATTACTAATAAGCATGTAGAATGTCACCATTATTTTTTTTCCGTTGTTATTGTTACAGTAGACGAAGAAACTTTTTGGATATTTTGTTTCGCACGCCATAAAAAACGCAATTCAAAAGTATCTGCACGTCAAATTTTGTTTTTGCAAAGCGCATGCTGCCAAAATCTCTCCAACGACTTTGCGAACGGACTTGTATTAGTGTTTTTACGAAAGTGCATGTATATTTTCCCGCTCTCCGCACCGTGCACAAAAAACCTCCATTTTGCACCGTGCATCGGGTAATCGCTGCGACAAAAGCAAGTTTTAACTACGTCGCACGTTAAATTGAAAAGGGAACTCTTCAAATTGGCTTTTCGTCCTAAGATTTATTGGAAAAATAATTTTTAATTTTCCGCGAAGTATTACCGGGCAAAATAGGTCTCAAAAGAATCCATATAGCTTGAAAATGGTCGACTTTTGTCAAAAAAGACCTGGTTTTTGCCAAATTAGACAAGAAATCGGTCAAAAAATATCTCTCGGATCCCATATTTGTGACGAAATGCCAACTTGAACAGTTCCCTCCCTCTTGCTTTTTCTATTTGATGTGAGTTGTACTGTAGCGCAATAGCAACGATTTCTTAGCATTTTGCTGTTGAAAGTAGCGGTCGATAAGCCTTTTTTTCGATTATTTTGCACAAATTTTTCATAAATCGCCCGAAGAAATGAAAAAAAATCACTATTTTCCAGCTAACTGTCCACTTTATCGTCGCTAAAGTCATATTACTTCAGATTCTCCACCCACATTACATTCCCAGCCAGCAGCAAGATTTCCATCAGCACTGGGAGTTCCAAAGAACAAACAACCGCTTACAGTACTACAACAACAACTACAGCCAAGCCGAAGACTACCGTGAAGACAACTACCTCTTCTCCGGCGACATCGTCAACAACAACGGCGTCTTCGACAACGACCACAACCTCAGCTTCGCTGTCGACTTCAACGGTAGCTCTGAAAGCAGAGCCTGCCCCGCCCAGCCCAACAGAGAAGGCCACCACGGAAGAGACTGTGTAAGTTGGTGTCGCACCGAAAGAATATCCAACTCACGTCAAATCGTAAAAGCAAGAGGAAGGGAACTGTTCAAATTGGCATTTCGTCACAAATATGGGATCCGAGAAATCTTTTTTGACCGATTTCTTGTCGAATTTGGTGAAACCAGGTCTTTTTTGACAAAGTTTACCATTTCCAAGCTATATGGAATGTTTTCAGACTTGTTTTGACCGGTAATACCTAGCGGGAAAATTTAAAAATAATTTTTCCGATAAATCTCAGGACGAAAAGCCAATTTGAAGAGTTCCCTTCTCGATTTGATGTGCAGTACAACTACTTTTGCGCTTTTGGCGGTGTGGAAACGAAATGTCCAAAAAGTTTCTTCGTTTACTGTACCAATAAAACCGGAAAAAAATAATGGTGACATTCTACATGCTTACTAATAATTATTTAACTGTTTGCAACTCTGCCGGCTTTTTTTGCGCTGCAGGACCGAAAAAACTTTTTTGACATTTCGTTTCCCACAAAATGCGATTTAAAAGTAGCTGTAAGTTTTGTAAATCCAACAGTTTCCAGACGTATTACCTCACAGCTAAAGAATTACCAAACTCATAATTATTATACAAAAAGCTGGTATTTAAAATGATTTCCGATAAAAAATAGGGCAAATTACAGACTTTAAAATCTCTACAAGACTAAAGACTTTTTTGACATTTCGTTTCACCCGCCGTAAATTCAAAAGTAGCTGTTCTGGCCCTCTAAAAGAAAATGTAACACTCATTTTTTGGAAGGTAGCCTTCAAAAAAAGTCTGCGATATTTTTGTTTTTGTGTCTTTGCATTGGTTGGTTCTAATTTTCACTTCAAATGCTTCAATAAGTCGTATCACATTTTGCTGGCTGCCGCGTGCCTTGCGGTGCAATATGAATCATACAGACCAGATATCGTATTTTTTTTGACAAAATTTACCATTTCCAAGCTATATGTAATGTTTTCAGACTTGTTTTGACCGGTAATACCTGGCGGGAAAATTTAAAAACAATTTTTCCGATAAATCTTAGGGCGAAAAGCCAATTTGAAGAGTTCCTTTCTCAATTTGACGTACAATTTCGACAAGTGACAATTCACTTTGTGAAAAAACCAATATGTGCAACAAAAGATATGTATTTGAGACAGGGTCAAGTTTGGGTAAATGAAAGCTTCTCCAGAGCAAAACCCTTTCTATAACAAATAAATTCTTTTGGTCCCTTGCGATTCGTTATACAAATGTACGACAAGATTTAAAAGGACAGTGCAGCTACTTTTGAGTCGCGTTTATTACGGCGTGGAACCGAAAAGTCCAAAAAGTTTCTTCGTCTACTGTACCAACAACAACGGAAAAAATAATGGTGACATTCTACATGCTCACTAATAATTATTTTACTGTTTGCAACTCTGCCGGCTTTATTAGTCTTTTGGACTTTGACAGCGCTCTACTTGTAACTCTTTCACCATCCATTCCTTTCCGTATTCTTTCAAATGTTTCTTTGAACTTTGCGAGCGGTCGTCCTGCAGACAGTACAACTACTTTTGCGCTTTTTACGGCTCCCCGACGAAACGTCCAAAAAGTTTCTTTGTCTGCTCTAGCAATAACAACGGAAAAAATAATGGTGACATTCTACATGCTTATTAATAATTATTTTACCGTTTGCAACTTTTTTTTCGCTGCAGGAGATAAAAAACCTTTTTTGGCATTTCGTTTCACCCGCCGTAAATTCAAACGTAGCTGTTCGGGCGCTTTAAATAAGTCGTATCATATTTTTCTGGCTGCCGCATGTCTTGCAATATGAATCATACAGCTCAGATATCGTATTTTAAAAAAATTCCTTTTCAGCGTTGGTCCTCCTGGCTCAAACCGACCGAAAAAGGCGGAAGAAGCCGTCGCCTTCGACATCTACAACAACGGTCATCCAGTCGATGCAGTTGTTTCGGGCAGTCGAATCACTTTGTCGTTCACGCCATATTACCCCATTCCTCGTGAGTTTCGACAAAAATACTACAATTATGACAGTAACGTACTCAAAAAACCCTAAGGGATTTTCGATTTACTGTAATTGGACGTGGCTCCCGGGCCGGGCCGTTTCAAATTTGCTTTGGCCCGGCTTCATCCGGCAAATACTACTCGGCGCAAAAAGTCCTGAGAATTTATTTATCGCGCCCCGAATTTTGCCGCGCGCCGAAAAAAATGATTTGTCGCTGAGAAAAATGGGAATCGCGCGCGACGTAAGGCAAAAAATGCAAAATGCACCGTGCAAAACGATGTTTTTGGGTCAAAATGCACTGTGCAAAGCCGTTTTCTTCGCGATTTTCGAACCGCACAGTGCAAATTCTCAAAAACCGCACAGTGCAAATTCTCAGGACTTTTTGCGCCGAGTAGTACTACTCGCGTCCTGACAATTTGTCGCGCGCAAAAAAATTGTCACACCGAAGAATCGCTCCGAAAAACGGGCGTCGCGCGCGACATTAGTGCAAAAAACCAAATGCACTGTGCAAAATGTTGTTTTTCTGTCAAAATGCACCGTGCAAAGCACTTTTTTTACGATTTTTGCAGCGACGCGCCAAAAAAACTGCACGGTGCGGATTGTCATGACTTTTGAGGGCGACTAGTATAACATTACTGCGGCCCTGGGCCGTTCCAAATCGGCCTCAGCCCTGGGCCGTTCCGAATTTTCTTTAGCCCGTAGATATCGCGTCGCCCGGCAAATATGACATTGCTTTGATAGAATGAAAAAAATAGTTAGAGAAGTGTTGTAAACATTTTGAAAATGATCGTATATAGTTGTGTGTCATTTCTCTGCCTGTATGATGGGGTTTCGGCACTCTATTTTTGTCTGCTACCCCAATTTTCGCTTCCAGACTCTGAATTTTAGTTATTACGGGCCGATTCCGAGCGACGAGCCATGTCTAGTTAAGCATAGGCCCCATATCAATTCCTGAAAGTTTTAGCTTGCGCTTTGCATTTGCAGCCGAGATACGCAACGATTTTTATGGCCGAGAGAGTACGCAAAAATCGGAGAGTGGTCAGAGAGAAAGCGCTTTTTGGCCATATCGTTGCCAGTTTCGTCCGGAAGGAAAATATTTTTTAATTCCGAACGGACTAGTATCAGCAACCTTTTCACAAAAAAATGATATTTTGCAAAGCATTGTTCTGAATTTTTGTTAAGGGCACCTATCAATTCCATAAAGTTTTAGCTCGCGCTTTGCATGAGTAATCCGAGATATTCAGCGAGAGAGTAGGCAAAACGCGGAGCGCGGTCAGAGAGAAAAGACTTTTTGGACATTTTTTTGTCCGTTTCGCGGGGAAAAAATTGATTTTCTGTGGAAACATTACCCTCTCAGGTAGAAATACAGCTGAAATTATAGCTACATAAATTCCCAAAAACGTACAGATTCCGGGCCGGACCGTTTCAAATTTGCTTTGGCCCGACCGAAGAGCCATGTCTAATTGCAATCAGAAAAACTTTAAATGAGACGTTGACATCTTTTCAGCCGCCTACATGACGGTTACCGGCTGCCAAGTGGAGTCGATCGAGCCGCTCAACGAATGGGAAAAGGAGCCCTTCCCGATTCTGAAGGACGGCTGCCAGGCCGATCATTTCAATTTGGTGTGCCCTCCGGTGCACACGGACTACGGCGTGAGGGTTACAATGGAATCTTTCCGACTGCAAACGACGGCGCAAGTGCAGTACACCTGCTTGGTCAGGATTTGCCCGTTCGCCGCTTGTCCGCAGGTAAGAGACGCGCAACGTTTTCTTCAATACACGTACCTTTGTTGCAACGGGGCGCAAGGTCACACAAAACATGGACAGACATGGTTAGGGGGCCGGGCTTTTGGCACTTTGGGGCCCACGGCCCGGCCTTTTTTCAAAGCCCGGCCCGAAAATTTTCAAAGCCCGGCCCGGCCCCAGCCATGTCTGAACATAAATAGAATGGCAAAAGTTTGGACCTCAATTGTTCTAAAATTTAGTGAAAATTGCGAAAAATGCGGAGCTCAGATTTTCTTCAAATTTTGAACACACTTCTTGCATAACCTTCATATCAATTGGTAAAAATTTTAGCTCCCGCTTTGCCGGCGGAACCGAGATATTCAACAATCTTTGCGGCCGAGAGAGAACGCGAACTGCGGAGAGCGGTCAGAGAGAAAACACTTTTGTCCGTAACTTTCCCAGTTTCGCGCCGAAACAACAAATTTTTTGTGAAAGTGTTGCCCTCTTCGGTAAAAATAAGACTTTATACCGAAAATGGAAAAAATGTCACACTTTCACCAAACTTGGGACTAAAACTATCGGTTGTTTCTGCAAAGCGCGAGCTAAAAACCATCATGTTTTTTTAGCAAAAATTATTTTAGAATTACTTTAGCTACTTTCCACTGCTACTGTTTCCATAAAGTGCGTTGACTTTTTTCGGTTTTTATCGCCAAATTTCCACGCCGTAAAAAGCAAAATTCAAAAGTAACTCTACTGAGGAATATGAAATTTTAACTGACTTTGGAGTGAAAGCAAAACAAGAAATGCTTAAAAAATGATGAAACAGCAACGTATTTGAAGTCAAACGCTGATATTACTAGTTTTTCTATACAGTGCGTTGACTTTTTTCGGTTTTATCGCCCGCGCACAGTGCATTTTGCCTTTTTTCCCCATTCGCTGCTGACGCACCGTGCATTTTGCAGTTTTTCGCACAGTGCAATGCGGTCTGCACTGTGCGAATGCACGCAGCGACGCAGTTGAGAAAAGCTTATGTCGCGGCGATTAATACAAAACTAGATGCATTTTTTGCCTTCTCTTTCGCACAGTGCATTTTGCACTTTTCCCACTCTTGTTGCAACCGCACAGTAAATTTTCCTCTTTTTTGCACAGTGCAAACCTCCAAACACAGCCTTTTGCACAGTGCAAATTCCAGGCGCGGAGGGCACACCAAATTGAAATAGATGCATTTTTTGCCTCGTTTCGACTTTCCTCCAGCGTCTTATTCCTTTCTGTAATTAGTTTTTGAAATTTTTACTTTTACGACACGACAAAGTTTCATTTTATCCATTTATGCGACAGATTCAAAACCTCTTTTCCTCGAATTTCTTTGTTTTTGCTGCAAAACGTTAACAAATCTTTGAGTTCCCCGCATTTTGAGCTAATTTCCCTTCCGTGGTTGTGCTGTAAACTCGAAACTGTCCGCTTAACTGTAATTTTAAGGAGATTTTCGCGTAAAAAATCGTACGTTTTATAGTGCATCAACTCAGTTGTCGGGCACAATCCGCCGTTTACCTTATTATCACGTTGAAAACGGATTTTGATTCCCTTGAGCATTCGAATTGATTAATGTTACAATGGGCAATCAAAATGAGTGTGTAGGAAGGGGATAAGCAGATTTCAACGATCGTCTTATCCCCGCGTTTTTGGAGAGAACATGCCATGAAAGGAGGGGTTAATTAAGCAATTTGAAGGCGTTAGAAAAAGATAAATTTAGCTTGCAAAGGAATATGAAATTTTAACTGATTTTGAGGTGAAAGCAAAGCAAAAAATGTTTAAAAAATAATGAGAAAGCAAAGTACTTGAAGTCAAACGCTGAAATTACTAGTGTTTCCATAAAGTGTGTACACTTTTTTCGCCTTTTATCGCGCGCGCACCGTGCATTTTGCTGTTTTTCGCACAGTGCCAACTTTGAATGCGGTCTGCACTGTGCGAATGCACGCGGTCGCACGTCAAATCGAAAAGGGAAGTCTTCAAGTTGGCGATTCGTCTTTGACACTTCGCAACATTGAGGAAAATTAATTTTTTAAGTATCTAAATTTGCCATTTCTTGTTAGAATTTGTTGAAAAGTATCGCAAATTGTTGGAAAAAATTATTTTATTATTTTTTGGCAGTTATTTTGCCGTTTTCCGTCAAATACTGGCTATAAACGTAAATCACGAAAAAATCACGGATTCTTGCGCCGGCTATTAGTATCTTCATAAAGTGCATGGATTTTGTCGCTTTCCGCACCGTGTACAAAAAATCTCCATTTTGCGCCGTGCATTGACAATCGCGGCGCCACAAGCTTTTTCAACTGGGTCATCGCGTCGGAGGCTGAAATTTGCACAGTGGAAAAGGCCTTTTTTGAGGTGTGCACTGTACGAAAGGGGTAAATTTTGGTCTTTGCACTGTGCAATCGGAATATTGCGACGACGCAAGTTTTTTTCAACTACGTCGCTGCGTCGGCGCTCGGAACTTTGCACAGTGCCAACTTTTTTGAGGTGTGCACTGTACGAAAGGGGTAAAATTCACTGTGCGAAAGCGACAAGCGTGGAAAAGTGCAAATTCACTGTGCAATCAATGCGACAAATGTCCACGCACTTTATGAAAATATTTATATTATATTAGTTTTTTTTTCACAAAGTGCATGGGCATTCTGTTCCTTTCGCACTGTGCACAAAAATTCCCATTTTGCACTGTGCATTTCACCTTTTTTTGTTTTTGGCACTGTGCAATCGGAATATCGCGGCGTCGCAAGCTTTTTCAGCTACGTTGCGACGTCGCTACGTTGGCGCCTGGAATTTGCACTGTGCAAAAGGCTGTGTTTGGAGGTTTGCACTGTGCAAACAAAGGAAAATTTACTGTGCGGTTGCGACAAGCGTGGGAAAAGTGCAAAATGCACTGTGCGAAAGAGAAAAAGTCGAAACACTTTCGGAAAATGCTAATTTATTTTTTTTCAGACAACCTGCAGCCCAGTTGAGGGCTGCCCCAGAGAGGATCTTCTTTCCCACTCGCTTGGTCTTCGCCGACGAAAACGGAACCTGACTTTGGAGCAGATCCGCGCAGCTTTGGCCGCCAACCCATTGCTGCAACAGCAATTGGCGTTGAGCAGTCAAAACACCGCAATGAGTAATAGTAAGTTGCATTTCTCTTTTTGGAAAAAAAATTTAGTTTTCAAGGAAGTACTTCAAGTGCGACGCTCAGATTTTCTTTTAATAGTTTGGTTCAGGCGTTACGTATATGTTCCTTATCAATTCCTAAAAATTTTAGCTCGCGCTTTGCAGGTGCAGCGAAGATATTCAACGAGTTCCTAGAGAGTACGCAAAAAGCGGAGGGTAGTCAGAGAGAAAGCCACTTTTTGGCCATATCTTTGCCAGTTTCGCGCGGAAAAATTTAATTTTTTGTGGAAACATTACTTTCTATGGAAGAAGTAGGTATAAAACTTTGTATGCCAAAATCCAGAAAAAAGTGTCATATTTTCGCCAACTTTCGGTCTAAAAATCTCGGTCGTTTTTACAAAGCGCGATCTAAGATTTTGCTTGTCTTTGAGGAAATTATTCTAAATTTGTGACAAATTTCATCAAAATTTGAACACCGCACAAATCAAAAAAGCAAGAGGGAGGGAACTGTTCAAATTGGCATTTCGTCACAAATAAGGAATCCGAGATTTTTTTTTGACCGATTTCTTGTCAAATTTGGTAAAAACCAGGTCTTTTTTGACAAAAGTTGACCATTTTCAAACTCTGAATTTTTTGCGACTTGTTTTAACCGGAAAATCTGAAGCAAAATTTACAAAATAATTTTTCCGATAAATCTTTAGACGAAAAGCCAATTTGAACGGTAAAAATACGCGTGAAACTTTTTATGTCGAAATTTGCCAAAAAATGCCATTTTTTGGCCAACTTTCGGCTTAAAAAATCTCGGTAGTGTCTGTAAAGCGCAAGCTAAGAATTTGGCATATGTCTTAGGAAAAATGATTCTAAATTGGAGCCAAGTTTTATCAAAATCGAAGCATTTGATTACTTGCACTGTTTCCTTAGACTTTTAATTACAATTTCCGTGCGGTTTTGAACCCTAGCTCTTTTTCACTATGTTTACTACTTTGGTGTTATGTTTTGAACCTATTAGTCAGATTTTGAGAGGATTGTATTTCGGTTTGTAAAATTAAGCCGGTTTGTGGATGAGGAAACCAATTTCCCAAATTTTTTCGATGTTTTTCGATGTTTAGAGTGCGACTTTCTTCAAAATTTGCACACAAGTTCGGCCTAGGACACATATATATTATTATCAATGCCTAAAAGCGCAGCCGAGATGTTGAACGATCCTTGCGGCCCACAGAGAACGCGAAACGCGGAGAGCAATCAGAGAAAAACAAGCTTTTTGGTAATTTCTGTAGAACAAAGTAAATGTTGCCCGGTAGAAATACGGTAGAAAAATTACATTGTACGATAGAAACAGACATGAAACTTTTAACACCAAAAATTTAAAAAAATGTGTCACATTTTTGCCAACTTTTGATTTAAAAATCTCGGTTGTATCTGCAAAACGCATCCTTAGGAGTCGCGCATATATCTCAAAAAACATTATTCTAATTTTGTGCCAAGTTCGATCATCAACCTGAGCGTTGCACTTAGGGCACTTTTCCTGTTTTATAATGTTTTTAATTTTTTGCGATAACAATGGGGCCTACTACTCGCGGCATAGCGCGCTTGGAATTTGCACGGTGCACTTTTCCCTTTTTTTGCCGCCGTCGCTTCAATTTCCCGTTTTTAACTCAAGCGACATGCACTTTTCGTCGACCGCACCCGCGTGACATCAGCGATACAATTCTACGGACTTTATAGTACGACATCCCATAAAAATCTATAGCAAGCAATTTCGGAGGTCCACAGACTCGGTTATAGGCCAAAATGAACCTACGTGCAACAAAACCTTTTTATAACAAAGAAAAAAAATTTTTCAGTCTTTTGTGATTCGTTCTACAGAGTTTTGACAAAATATCAGTGCCTACTAGTCGGTCCGCAAGGTCGCTGTAGTGATTTCTGCGACATGCACTGTGCGAAAACAAAAGTTCCCTTTGCACTGTGCAATTTCTTGCTCTTTGCACCGTGCAATAGGCTTTTTTCGACCGTCGCTTGCACCCTGACTTTTTTCGCACAGTGCAATGCAGCGACTTTATATGTATAGAAATGCGTCATATTTGGCACCAGAGTATGTTTTTCTAACACACAATCAAGGTCCGCCGCTTGATGCTAGTCCGTTTGTAAAGTCGCTGGAGTGATTTCTGCGACATGCACTGTGCGGAAACAAAAGTTTCCTTTGCACTGTGCAATTTCTTGCTCTTTGCACCGTGCAATAGGCTTTTTTCGGCCGTCGCTCGCACCCTGACATTTGTTGCACAGTGCAAACACCAAAAATCACTTTAGCGACTATCCGGACGGCCTAGTACAAAGTAATAATAAGTTATATAATATTCATAACTATAAGTAATATAAAAAAATAATGTTTAGCTCTTCATCAACAACTCCTCGCCATTGGCGGTGATCACATTGTCCGCAAAAGGTTGATCGTTCTCAACTCGGAAGAGGAGCTGGAGTACTACGTGAAGACCGGAGAACTCCCGGAACACCATGGGAAGTGAAGGACGTTACGAAGATTTGGAATAAAAACTTCCGCGAAACCAAAAGCAAATTTGCAAATCGGGTATTATCTATAGAAACACTGTCACTCTTTTGTCTTGACAGTTCCCTTATGTAGTGCTGTTTTATACTTGTCGACTTTTTGTTTAGATTATTAATTAATAAAGAGGTTTATTTCGAGCTTTTTATTCGATTAAAAGGTCAGAACAGCTACTTTTGAATTGCGATTTTTACGGCGTGTGAAACGAAATGTCAAAAAAGTTTTTTTATGTCCTGCAGCGAAAACAAAGACGGTAGAGTTGCAAACAGTAAAATAATTATTAGTAAGCATGTAGAACGACACCATTATTATTTTTCGTTGTTTATGATACAGTAGACGAAAAAACTCGCGGATTCTTGCGCCGACTAGTGTGAAAAATCCCGAATTTTTCCGAAAAATGGCAGATTTTTTTAAAAATTTTTTACTTTTTTTTGAAAAAGGCGCTTCTAATCACTGTAGAGTTAAGATCTCCGCCGTAAAACACTTTACTCTGCTATATGTATTCACTCAATAATTTTATTCCACACAAGACCTGCACTATTCCGATGTACACGTGAAGAATCTCAAAAGATTTTACACTCTCGTCATTCTCGAATCGTATATAATAGGGATCGCAAAGTTTAATCCACTAAAATGATATATTCCAAAGTTCGTTTTCATGAATATTAGCAAGTCTGCGGGCGTCAAATGTATTAGACAACAAGACACCACATGTGTCAATTTGTTTGAATAGCATAAGCGATTGAAATGTTCATCTCATTGCGTCATTGTGGCAAAAAATTTATAAAATACATCATCCGGTGATTCTGTATGATAATTTCTATGAAAAAATTTGCGTCTTGTTGAATTAAAAATTCATATTTTAAGCGGATTTCGGATACAGTAGGTCGTAAGGGGTTTGCGCTGGCGATTAGTCTGATTTTACTACAATTTTACGACGACAAAAGCTGATGTTTCCGGGGGAAGCGATCAAAGTGCGACGCTGAGATGTTTTTTAAAGCGCCAGAACAGCGACTTTTTAATTGCGCGTTTTACAGCGCTTGAAACGAAATGTCAAAAAAAGTTTTTTATGTCTTGCAGCAAAAACAAAGGCGGCAGAGTTGCAAATAGTAAAATAGCTATTAGTAAACATGTAGAATGTCGCCATTACATTTTTCCCGTTGTTATTGGTACAGTAGACGCCAAAACGTTTTGGACATTTCGTTTCCTAAGCCGTAAAAAGCGCGATTCAAAAGTAGCTGCACTGTCCTTTTAAACCTTGTCGTACATTTGTACAACGAATCGCAAAGGACCAAAAGAATTTATTTGTTATAGAAAGGGTTTTGCTCTGGAGAAGCTTTCATTTACCCAAACTTGACCCAGTCTCAAATACATATCTTTTGTTGCACATATTGGTTTTTTCACAAAGTGAATTGACACTTGCCGAAAAGTGTCAAATGCACAGTGCAAAATGGTGGTTTTTTGTGCACGGTGCGGAAAGCGGCAAAATGTCCATGCACTTTTGTATTATAAAAGTACTAATACTAATCCGTTCACAAAGTCGCTGGAGCGATTTTTGGTGTTTGCATAGTGAGAAAAAAGCCAGGATGCAAGTATTCTTTTTCATTAACCCAGCAATTTGGCTTGTCGTCGTTTGGCATTGCGTAATACGTGCGAAAACATTTTTTTTCGTAGCTGCCGCCTTTTTTCTTGATTTACGTTTTCAGGCAGTCAGAAGTAGCTGCGCTGCACGTGAAATCAGCGACGCCGCGCTGCACGTATATAGATTGCAACAAAGAAACTTTTTTGACATTTCGTTTCCCAAGCCGTAAAAAGCGCGGGCTCTTACGATATCCTTTTTCGGACTTGCTTGTCTCACGTTCTGTTCTGTGATATAATTTTTGCAAACGTTCGCTATACCAACATTTGTGCTGGCGGACCAAGAATTCAAAAATTTCATAGCCCATGTTTGAGTAATAAACGTTTTTTTGGCAATTGTTTCGCAAATTCACCGAATGTTTCCGTACAAAAACACGATTCCCGCACGTTTCGTGATGTTTTGCAAAACAACTCCTATACTTCCGCGGAATTAATGCCATCTGTAGGACACAAACAAGAATGACATAACACTAACACTGCACACGTGGAATATGGAAATAGATGGAATGCACTGTAAAGGGCCAGAACAACAACTTTTGAATTTTGCGTTTTACGACGTGTGAAACAAAATTTCAAAATATTTTTTTTATGTCCTGCAGCGAAAACAAAGCCGACAGAGTTGCAAACAGTAAAATAATTATTAGTAAGCATGTAGAATGTCACCACTATTTTTTTCGTTGTTATTGGTACAGTAGACAAAGAAACTTTTTTGGACATTTCGTTTCCACGCCGTAAAAAGCGCGATGCAAAAGTAGATGTACTGTCCCTTTAAAACAAAGTAGAAATTTTGCGTTTTACGACGTGTGAAACGAAATGTCAAAAAGTTTTTTTATGTTCTGCTGCGAAAACAAAGGCGGCAGAGTTGCAAATAGTAAAATTATTACTAGTAAGCATGTAGAATGTCGCCATTACATTTTTCCCGTTGTTATTGGTACGGTAGACGAAGAAAGTTTTTGGACATTTCGTTTCTACGCCGTAAAAAGTGCGATTCAAAAGTATGATAGCCTGGCACTTTATTGTAAATTCTTTTAACAGTGCTAGTAATGCGGAGCTCAAATTTTAATGAGATTTGGCGCTTTGAAGAAAAGATTTTTTTAGGTTAAAAGTTGACCAAAATTAGACACGTTTTTGGGAATTTATGTAGCTATAATTTCAGCTGTATTTCTACCTGAGAGGGCACTGTTTTTAACAAAAAATATTTTTCTTCCAGACGATTTTTCACGGCGTGTGTCACGAAATGTCAAAAAAGTTTTTGTATGTTCTGCAGCGAAAACAAAGGCGGCAAAGGTGCAAACAGTGAAATAATTATTAGTAATCATGTAGAGCAGACATGGCTAGGTGGCCGGGCTTTTGGCACTTATAAAATTATTGCTAGTAAGCATGTAGAATGTCGCCATTACATTTTTCCCGTTGTTATTGGTACAGTAGACAAGGAAACTTTTTGGACATTTTGTTTCCACGCCGTAAAAAACGCGGCTCAAAAGTAGCTGTACGGGACCGTTCTGACAAAAAAAAACGTATTTATATTTTTTGATTCCTATCATTTGATTCGAGGAACAACGGTTAAGATTTTAAACTCACAGCGAAAGTGCGCCACGTGCGACGCTCATATTTGATGACAATTAGTACAAATCTATAATCTAGAAAAATTTGCGCCTTGCAAAAATCAACCGAGATTTCAAGTTGAAAGTTGGCTAAAAATGAAAAACTGTGCTGGGCCGTTAAAGGGGGGCTATAATATTTACTTTTGAATCGTGTTTTTTACGACGTGGAAACGAAATGTCAAAAAAGTTTCTTTGTCTGCTGTACCAATAACAACGAAAAAAAATAATGGTGACATTCTACATGCTTACTAATAATTATTTTACCGTTTGCAACTTTTTTTTTGCTGCAGGACATAAAAATTTGTACCAATAACAACGGAAAAGAATAATGGTCACTTATTCTTTTTTAAAAAAAAGACTCTGCAAGACTTAGCAGAGGAGTGACAGGTTTGGCGCTGGAAGATGTCCTCATTGCAGGCTGCAGTTTGTAAATGTAAGTGTCATATTGTTTACTCTTCTTGTTAACGGGACAGTACAGCTACTTTTGAATCGCGTTTTTTACGCCGTGGAAACGAAATGTCAAAAAAGTTTCTTTGTCTACTGTACCAATAACTACAAAGAAAGACAATAGTACCATTCTACATGCTTACTATTAAATATTTTACTCTCTGCCGCTTTTGTTTTTGTTGCAGGACATAAAAAACTTTTTTTGACATTTCGTTTTCACGTCGTGAAAAGCGTGGTCGAAAAATCGCTGTACTGGTACTTGTTCTTTATACAACTCGCGCCATTACGTAAGTCCGTTGAATTTTATCGCTGATGTGCGGGTGCGGTCGCCCAAAAGTGCGTCGCTTGGGTAAAAACGGGAAATCGCCGCAACAACCGCGAAAAAAAGGGAAAATGCGCGGTGCAAATTCTACGGACTTTACGTCGCAAGTAGTAGTCCGTCGTAAAGTCGCTGGAGTGATTTCCGCGACATGCACTGTGCTAAACCAAAAGTTTCCTTTGCACCGTGCAATAGGCTTTTTTCGGTTGTCGCTTGCCCCTTGACTTTTTTTGCACAGTGCATGTCGCCAAAATCACTACAGCGACTTTACGAACGTACTAGTATGCATATTCCGGTATCCAGATCGTTGTGTCGCGTTTTCCTTTGATACAAACGGCTGTCGCTCGCACCCTCACTTTTTTCCAGTGCTAGCACCAAAAATCACTTCAACGACTTTGCGGACGGACTAATGATCAACGTATCTTCAAACACTCTTATCATTTCGAAAGCTTGTCGTGAAAAAACGAAAGGATCGCTCTTCTTTTATTGATAAAACCGCTTCTTTTCGTCCTCATTTAATTATTACCCGTTAGGTTTTCATCAAAGCTTTTGCGGTTTGAGTTGTCAAGACTTTCAGAAAAGATGCCAGAGGACATTGAAAATGGCGAGAAAAGGCCGTTGTTGCACAAATCGGCGTCGAAGCTTGCAACAGACTCCGAAGATCCTCGAATTCGACTCGCCGATCCACACAAATTGGGGTATTTCGAGAAAAAACGAAGGATTAAAGAGCTGAGGAACGTAAGTATCGGTTTTTTATAGAGTTCTTTTGAGCTTAGGATAAGATACGAGGAGTTGATTGCTCTTCACAAAGTCTGGAACACCCCTAACTTTTTTTTGATATGCAATAAGAAATTGGGTGTCTTGTGGCGCGAAAGTCAACTATAATACTAAGTCCGTCCGGAAAGTCGCTGGAGTGATTTAGGCGACAAACGTAGTGCAAAAAAAAGTGAAAGTGCGAGCGACAACCGAAAAAAGCTTATTGCACCGTGCAAAAAGCAAGAAATTGCACTGTGCAACGTGAACTTTTGTTTTCGCACAGTGCATGTCGCGGAAATCACTCCAGCGACTTTACGGACGGACTACTACTTGCGACGTAAAGTCCGTAGAATTTGCACTGCGCATTTTCCCTTTTTTTCGCGGCCGTTGCGGCGATTTCCCGTTTTTACCCAAGCGACGCACTTTGGACGACCGCACCCGCACATCAGCGATAAAATTCTACGGACTTACGTAATAGCGCGAGTTGTAAAAAGAACGATTTTTTAGCCGCCGGTTTTCAACTGTTTCTAGCGACATTTCCAAGGGCGACGTTCAGATTTTCCTTAAATTTTGCCCACACACGGAGGTTCGTTATTAGTCCGTCCCATAAATCGCTGGAATGATTTTTGGTATTTGCACTGTGCAAAAGAAGTCAGAGTGCGAGCGACAGCCGAAAAAAGCCTATTGCACGGTGCAAAAAGCAAAAAAATGCACAGTGCGAAGCGAACTTTTGTTTTCGCACAGTGCATGTCGCGGAAATCACTTCGCCGACTTTACGGACGAACTAGTACCACTCGGGCCATAAAGTCCCGACAATTTTGGTCGCGGAAATCACTCCAGCGGCTTTACGGACGGATTGGTACAACAAACGATTTTTTAGCGTTAAGTTGGTTCTAGCGACGTTTCCAAGTGCGACGCTCAGATTTTCTTTAAATTTTGCCCACATATTGGGCATAGGCTCCGTGTCAATTCCTGAAAGGTTTAGCGCGCGTTTTAGGGTCGCCGATATATTCAACAGTTTTTGCGGCCGTGAGAGTACGCGAAATGCGGAGAGCTGGCAGAGAAAAATCCCGTTTTGGCCATATCTTTGCCAGTTTCGCGTAGAAAAAAGTGACTTTTTTGTGGAAACATTACACTTAACGGGAAAAACAGGTATGGCAACTTTTTATCCGAAAATTTGCAAAAAAATCTCAAATTTTCGCCAATTTTCGATCTAAAAATCTCGATAGTTTCTGCAAAGTGCGAGTTAGGAATCTCACATATGTTTTTGGAAAAATGATTTAAATTTGTGCCAAGTTTTTATTTAGCGCGCGTTTTAGGGTCGCCGATATATTCAACAGTCTTTGCGGCCGTGAGAGTACGCGAAATGCGGAGAGCGGTCAGGGAGGAAAATACTTTTTTCCCATAACTTTGCCAATTTCGTGCGGAAAAAAGTAATTTTTTGTGGTAACATTACCGTGTATGGTAGAAATAGGTATGACGCTTACTTTTTGTGCTAAAATTCGCAAAAAAGCGCGGCAAATTCGACTTAAAATATTGAGATTTGGGGTCGCTGATATATTGAACGATCTTTGCAGCCGTCATATGCACTTTAAAGTGCATTCTTTTTGGAGATCTGCACTGTGCAAAAAGATGAAAATTTCCTATGCGGTTGCGACGTGATTTTTTCGACAAGTTTTTGAAATGATAAGGGTGTTTGAAGATACGGTCATCACTAGTCCGTCCGTCGCTGGGGTGATTTTTGGTGTTTGCACTGTGCAAAAGAAGTCAGAGTGCGAGCGACAGCCGAAAAAAGCCTATTGCACAATTTAAGAATCTCGGATGTTTCTGCAAAGCGCTCTCTTCAAAGTGTCAACCAACTTTCAAAAAATGCCAAACACGGAGAGTAGTCCGGGAAAAACACACTTTTTGACCATATCTTTGCCAATTCTGAGCTGAAAACATTGATTTCGTATAAAAATATTATCCTTTTGGTTGAAATTGCGATAAAAATTTTTGTGTCAAATTTTGGCGTTACTTTCGACCGAAAAATCTCAATGTTTTCCGAGTTGTGTATGTGCGCTGTTGAAATCAGTCATGTCAATTACAGTAAAATTCTGGCCTCTTATTCATTAAGATTATTGCACCTATTCCGGGAGAGTCTAATCCGAAATCTCACCTTTTCCCTTAAGCAATTTCGGATGCCTCAAGGTCAATGTCCTTTTAATAGCCAAGAAATTCATCTTACACCTTATATATACGATCCACCCTCGCCGTAACAATCAGCGCTGAATGATTTACGACATGTCGGCTGGAGAGTTGTGAAGTCAACGCCGGAGTAAGCGGCTCTCTCAGCCGATTAGATGGCGACTGCAGTCACTGTTTTAACGCACTCTTGTTTATTGGAAATGCAGACGCGTGGGGGCTATTTTTGAATAACAACACAAGTCATGATACTGTCGAATCGTTTTACAACGAATGGCAATAGACGAAAAAATAGAGCCGTTATAGCGAGGGCTATATTTTTTCGTTGTTCGGAGGTTCATTTTTAGCCTAAAAGTGACTCTCCGGACCTTATTGTTCGTTATATACAGGCTTCGGTGCACGGTAGTCCGTTGTAGCGAGGTTTCACTGCACTTGACTTCAATGCAGTTCAAGTTGCACCACATTTACATTGCTCGCTTTGACAGGAAGCAAAAGATTTGATTGCCCACGAGAGAGTACGCAAAACGCAGAGAGCGGTCAAAGAGAAAAACACTTTTTGCCCTTTGTCAGTTTCGCGCGGAAAAAATGGTTTTTTTAATGGAAACATTACACTCTGCTGTAGAAATAGGTATGCAACTATTCGTAACAAAATTCGTCAAAAATGCAACATTTTTGCCAACTTCCAACTTAAAAATCCCGGTCGTTTCTGCACAGCGCGAAAATTGACTTTCCACTTGTCAGAAAGAAAAAAATTTATCGCGATGACGGATTTTTTGGAAGAAGTGAAAAAAAGAAAGCGAAATGTGATGTAACCCCCAGAGAGTTTCTATGTCGTAACTTTACATATCGAAATCGACCAAAATAAAAATTGAAGTAGACCCCTTCTTGTTTTCGCCTAAAAAACAGTGCAGATCAAAAAATATGAGGAAAATTGATGATAGTCAGCTAGATTAAAGGGCCAGAACAACTACTTTTGAATGGCGCGTTTTACGACGTATGAAACGAAATTTCAAAAAGTTTTTTTTTATGTTCTGCTGCGAAAACAAAAGCGGCAAAGTTGGAACCAGTAAAATAATTAATAGTAAGCATGTAGAATGTCACCATTACATTTTTTCCGTTGTTATTAGTACAGTAGACGAACAAACTGTTAGAACATTTTGTTTCAAACGCCGTAAAAACCGCGATTTAAAAGTATGATAGCCGTTCTGGCACTTTAAATAAATTTTTTTAACAGTGCTAGTAATGCGAAGCTCGGATTTTTTTAGATTACTTTCAAGTTAGCGCTTTGTAAGCATGTATATATAGATATGTATATATATGTATATAGAATGTCACCATTATTATTGGTACAGTAATTCTCTCGGTTAAAGCAAAATTTCGGGATGACACGGAATGCCAAGAATTTTTTCATTGCTCATCGCATCATCTAAATGTTTTGGCCTGACATGTGGAGTGTTACGTGCCACTTAGCTAATTGCAACACTATTCAGACCAAAAAAAGCTGGATTACAGGGCGTTTCGAATAACCTTAATGTTAAAGTGACGGCATGGACGTTCAAAGGGCCAGAACAATTAGTACCGTAACTTGGCCCTAGAGCAACTACTTTTGGATTGCTTTTACGGCGTGTGAAACGAAATGTCAAAAGAGTTTTTTTATGTCCTGCAGCAAAAACAAAGGCGACAGAGTTGTAAACAGTAAAATAATTATTAGTAAACATGTAGAATAGCACTATTATTTTTTCTGTTGTTATTGGTGCAGTAGACAAGGAAACTTTTTTGACATTTCGTTTCACACAAAAAAGTGCCATTCAAAAGTAGCTGTTCTGGCCATTTAACCGCTCAAATGGTGCAAACAGTACAACTATTACTATGTAGTAAGCATGTAGAATGTCACGATTATTTTTTTCCGTTGTTATTGGTACAGTGGACAAAGAAAGTTTTTTTGACATTTCGTTTCCACGCCGTAAAAAGCGTGATTCAAACGTAGTTGTTCTAGGGCCAATTTACGGTAGGACGCAGCTCGGAGAACCAGCTGAAACGTTGCTCGGGCGCAACTCACCGACAGGGGCAGCTCGGAAAACAGCCGAGCCGTGTTTGTTCTCCTAGCTGCGCCCTACCCTTTTCAGTAAACCTGTGAATTAGTAAATTGGCCTCTGGCCCTTCATAGCCTATTTTGTTTTCATCTGTCTCACCGCAAATAATCGCAATTTTCACAACATACTTTAGGTCTACATAACTATTTTTAACCGTTGCATGGCTTAGCAATTTGTTTACAAAGATAAAAGAAAATCTTTTGTTCGGGCCGACAAATCTTTCCGGATCGACCAAGTTTCCTGTCCTCTCGGTCACTTCTCGACTTTTCTGCACATTCCTTGAGGGCATAATCCTCTATTCCTTGGTTCAACGGAAATGCGTAACACGGTAGGGCCCAAAATGGTATTAAGGATTGATTAGGGAAAAAGGAGACAATCTTGTACATAATCTCGGCTGAAAAGTATTTGGCTCAATTTTCAACAAAAATCTTTTTTTTTGTGTCTCGAGGCAAAAACATTTGAAAATTTTGTACAATTTTTGGCTTGGGTGCCTTGTTTGTGTGGGTGCCCTCTTCATACTAACAAGGGAAGTAACCCCAAGTGCAACGCTTAGATTTTCTTTAAACTTTGCGCACACGTAAGGCATAGGCCATGTATTACTCTCTGAAAATTTTAGCTTGCGCTTTGCAGGTGCAGTCGAGATATTGAACGATCTTTGCGGCCGAGAGAGTACGCGAAACGCGGAGAGCGGTCAGAGAGAGAAACACTTTTGGCCGTAACTTTGCCAGTTTTACGCGAAAAAAGTTAATTTCTTTGTGTAAACATTACCCACTATGGTGGAAATAGGCATGAAACTTTTCATACCAAAATTTGCAAAAAAATGTCACATTTTCGCCAACTTTAGATCTAAAAATCTCGGTCGTTTCTGTAAAGCGCGAGCTAGGAATCTCACATATCATAGAAAAAATATTACAAAATTGGTGCATTTTTATCAAAATCTGAGCATTGCACTTGAGGTACTTCACCTGTAAATAATTTTAGCGATATTTTTCAACCTTCAGCATCAAACGTCGATCCGACAATTGCTCAGATTAGATTCAAATGTAAGCTACGCAATGCGGACTATGTATTGGCTCCAGCGCTCAAAAACGCTTCTCATCGCCACCAAAAGACATTTCGAATGTCATCAATTCTTTCTTCTGAATGGAGAGCGAGAGATGTGCCGCTATTGACCACCGGATCCTGCCTAGACATGGCTACCGGGCTGGGTCGAAAATCGGGCCCGCGGGCCGGGCCAAAAAAGTTTGTTAAAAGTTTGGCCCGGTCCCCCGACGTGGCTACCGGGCCGGGCTGTTTCAAATTTGCTTTGGCCCGGTCTGGCACGTAGATATCAAGTCGTCCGGCAAGCATAACATAATTAAGATAGGTTGAAAAAATTGTTAAAAGAGTGTTGTAAACTTTTTGAAGATGATCGTAGATAGTCGTGTATGAATGATTTTGCTGACTGTATAAAGGGGTTTCGACATCTTATTTTTGATGGCTATGTGAATTTTTTCTTTTAGACTTAGAATTTTAGTCGTTACGGGCCGATTCCAGGCCGACCCGTTTCAAATTTGCATTGGTCCCGCTGTTGGGCTGGCCCGGAAGCCATGTCCAATACTGCCCAGCACTGTGTTGACCGTGTTAACCTCGAAAAATTTCGTATTTCATTTTGCAGGGGCAGTGGAGATATTCAACGATCTTTATGGCAGAGAGAGTACGAGAAATGCGGAGAGCGGTCAGAGAAAAACACTTTTTGTCCATATCTTTGTCAGTATCGCGCGGAAAAAACGATTTTTTGTAGAAACATCACCAGCTACAGTAGAAATATTTATAAAACGTTTCAAGCCAAAGTTCACGCACTTGTAAAACGCTTTTTCCAGTTCTACGAGCGACAAGACCGACTGAGTCAGCTGGTCGATGAAGACACCAAAAATTTGCATCCGGACAATGCGGAAAGGCGATGCGAAGAAGCCCATGAAGAATACAGCAACAATTTGGCGTGGGATCGACGGTTCGCCTCGGCCATCTTCGCCATGAATCTGCTGATTTTGGGTGGAAATTTGGCTGCCGCTTTCTTGTCCGGATCTTATTCGGTGATCAGGTAGGGAACAGTGATTTACTATTGGAAAAATTGAAAAAATTGATTTTTTTTTGCATTTTTGGGGAGAAAATATTAAAAAATTATTTTCAAGGAACGCACAAAACGAGACAGAAAGAAGTCTTATAGTTGGCGATTCGTCTTTGACACTTCGCAACACGTACGAAAAATTATTTTTCTAGCTGCCGCCTTTTTTCTTGATTTACGTTTTTAGCCAGTATTTTACGGAAATAGCAAAATAGCTAAACCACCATAAAGTATTATAATTTTTTCCGACAGTTTGCGATACTTTTCTGCAAATTCCAACAAGAAATGGCAAATTTAGATACCAAAAAATTAATTTTCTTCAATGTTGCGAAGTGTCAAAGACGAATCGCAAACTTGAAGACTTCCATTTTCGATTTGACGTGCGACGCCGCGTGCATTCGCACAGTGCAGACCGCATTTAAAGTTGGCACTGTGCAAAAAACAGCAAAACGCACCGTGCGCGCGCGCGATAAAAGGCAAAAAAATAGGCCTCATATTAATTCCTGAAACTTTTAGCTTGCGCTTTGCATTTGCAGCCGAGATATTCAACGATCTTTGTGGCCGAGAGAGAACGCAAAGAGCGGAGAGTGGTCAGAGAGAAAGCGCTTTTGGCCATATCTTTGCCAGTTTCGTCCAGAAGAAAAATATTTTTTGTTAAAAACAGTGCCCTCTCAGGTAGAAATACAGCTGAAATTATAGCTACATAAATTCCCAAAAACGTATCTAATTTTGGTCAACTTTTGACCTAAAAAAATCTTTCTTTCAAAGCGCTAGCTTGAAAGTAATCTAAAACAAATCTGAGTTTCGCATTACTAGCACTGTTAAAAATTTATTTAAAGTGCCAGAACGGCTGTCATACTTTTGAATCGCGGTTTTTACGGCGTTTGAAACAAAAGTCCAAAAAGTTTCTTTGTCTACTGTACCAATAACAACGGAAAAAAATAATGGTGATATTCTACATGCTTGCTATTAAATATTTTACTGTTTGCAACTCTGCCACTTTTTTTTTCGCTGCAGCACATAAAAAACGTTTTTTGACATTTCGTTTCACACGCCGTGAAAAGCGCAATTCAAAAGTGGCTGTACTGGCTCTTTCACGAACCAAAACAAGTATACTCGTCCGTCCGTAAAGCCGCTGGAGTGATTTTAGCGACATGCACTGTGCAAAAACAAAAGTTCACTTCGCACCGTGCAATAGGCTTTTTTTGGCTGTCTCTCGCACCCTGGCCTTTTTTGCACTGTGCATGTCGCTGAAATTACTTTAGTGACTTTGCAAACGGACTAGTAGCAGATAATAAGCAGATAAAAATACTAAAAGTTCATTTTTATGTTTTATTAATTTTTTATTTTTATTTTTATATTTTTTTTTTTTTTTGAAGGCTCAATTTATTGCCAGACATTCCAAAATATTAGATAACGCAAACTCATCATATGACCTTCTTTTCGAAAAACATTGCCAAAGAAAACATTGCCAATTGCACAGATGTTTCTGACATTTGTTATGTAACACACGTAGTAAACAAATTCTCCGTATGAAAAATTACTTTTGTATCGAAAGAAAAAATGATTCTAATAGTATTTTTATAAAGTTCATGGACATTTGTCGCAATTATTTACAATGATTGCACAGTGCATTTGCACTTTCCCATGCTTGTCGCTGCCGCACAGTGAATTTCACCCTTTTTGCACAGTGCAAACCTCAAAAATGCCTTTTGCACTGTGCAAAATTTCGAGCGCCGACGCAGCGACGTAGTTAAAAAAGCGTGCGCCGCTGCGATACTACTCGGCGCAAAAAGTCCTGAGAATTTATCGCGCACCGAAATTTTGTCGCGCAAAGAAAAAAATGATTTGTCGCTGAGAAAAAATTGGGAATCGCGCTCGACGTAAGGCAAAAAATGCAAAATGCACCGTGCAAAATGATGTTTTTGGGTCAAAATGCACTGTGCAAAGCCGTTTTTCGCGATTTTTGAACCGCACAGTGCAAATTCTCAAAAACCGCAGAGTGCAAATTTTCAGGACTTTTTGGGCCGAGTAGTACTACTAGTTTGGCCAAAAAGTCCGCGGAATGGCTGCACTACGCTAATCGCGCGCGCACTGTGCAGTTCTCGGCGCGCACAGTGCAATTTACAGGGCGCGGGAGGGGGGAACAGTGCAAAAAGTCATTGCACAGTGCAATAAATCCCCTTTCTTTTGGGTTTGCAGGGTGCGGTCGGTTTCGGCCAAATTCTAGGGAACGCGCACAGTGCGGCCAACCCGCTGAATGCATTGCACAGTGCGCGCTCAAAATTGCACAGTGCGCGCTCAAAAATTCCTTGGTTTAGGGGGCTAATAACTGTAGTAAGTTGGTATATTGCTTTCCTAAAGTATCTGATAATTAGAAAATAGTATTTGTCAAAGGGATTTGGTGTTTAGTCGTGCTTGCAGGGTGGTTTTAGACGAGAAATGTTGTCATAAAGTAATTTTTGCGCCTTTTGAGTACTATTTTGTGCAAAAAACGCTCTGATTTTGATTAGTGATACATTTATTTATTTTTTTTATTATTTAAATTCCAAAATTTTTTTCAGTGCCTTTGTCGACTCGAGTATGGATATTGTCAGCAGTGTTATCGTGTACATCACTGTTTATTTGATCACGCACACCAACAAGTTCAACTACCCGCGTGGCCGACAGCGGTTGGAGTTGATGGCTGTGATCAGTTGCTCCATTTTTATGGGAGTCGCCAATATCATGATGATCATTCAGTCTGTCGAAGCGATAGTTATGGGATCGGTAAGGAACTGAACGACTAGGAATGGGTTTCGAGCGGAGCCGGTAAATTGAATATACTTCATCCGGAAAGTCGTTGGAGTGATTTCCACGGCACGCACTGTGCAAAAAAGGTCAGGATGCGAGCGACAACCGAAAAAAGCCTATTGCACGGTCGCGGAAATCACTCCAGCGACTTCACGGACGGATTGGTACAACAAACGATTTTTTAGCGTTAAGTTGGTTTTAGCGAGGTTTCCAAGTGCGCCGCTCAGCTTTTTTTTAAATTTTACACACACATTGGGCATAGGCTCCGTGTCATTTCCTGTAAGTTTTAGCGCGAGCTTTGCAGGGGTCGCTGATATATTCAACGACCTTTGCAGCCGTCATATGCGCTGTAAAGTGCATTTTTTGCTTTGCACAGCGCAAAAGCTTCTTTTTAGAGGTCTGCACTGTGCAAAAAAATGAAAATTCCCTATGTGGTTGCGACGTGATCTTTTCGACAAGCTTTTGAAATGATAAGAGCGTTTGAAGATACGGTCATCACTAGTCCGTCCGTCGCTGGGGTGATTTTTGGTGTTTGCACTGTGCAAAAGAAGTCAGAGTGCGAGCGACAGCCGAAAAAAGCCTATTGCACTGTGCAAAAAGCATGAAATTGCACAGTGCAAAGTGAACTTTTGTTTTCGCACAGTGCATGTCGCGGAACTCACTCCAGCAAGTATTTCTCCCTACCACCTGAGCCACCACCGCTTCTAGATTACTGTAGCCTACAAAGACAAATAAAATTTTCATAAATTCATTTCGTTAAATTAGGCTTCGTAATTCCACAGACTACACGGTGTGTATGTATGAATTAAACTGCAAACAATATTTGTGAAAATTTTCGAAGAGTTTTGTCGCAGATGGTACAAAACAACAATTCTCTTATGAATTTGACGATTTTGAGGGCTTTCGCCCGTTTCAAATAATTTTTAACAGTTGCACTCAACATTTTCGACTCTACAAAAAATATATTTTTTGTTTTTGAAGCGTTGTAAAATATGTCACTACAATTGCAATAGAGATGTCTGAAATAAAAAGGGACTAAAGATTTATGCGAAAAACGTCAGACATTGCTAATATAACATAATACGAAAAATATGCGCCCAACTCATTTCGTTGAAATTTTGTTTTGACAAAAAAACTCTTCCGAATCAACGTCAAAGGTCTTAAGAGTATCTTGAGAGTGTAAAAATGTCTTTTTTTGCATAATTAATTTTTTTAAACACTTGCGAAGGCGTCCGGGATATTTAACGATCTCTGTGGCTGAGAGAGTACGCAAAACGCGGAGAGCGGTCAGAGAGAATTTTTGAATGCCCCTCAAATAAAAAAATGTCTCTAAATGTATCAAAACCTGTCACAATAAAAAAATAAGTCTCCTCACCGAAATTGTTACACTTCTTAGGTCAAGAAAGACTGATTTTTTTGTAGAAAAAATCGAATTCATTTTTGCGGGTAAGAAAAATTTTGTTTTTTTCACATAATTAATTTTTTTAACACTTGCAAAGGCGTCCGGGATATTTAACGGTCTTTGTGACTGAGAGAGTACACAAAACGCGGAGAGCGGTCAGAGAGAAAAACACTTTTTGGCTATATCTTTGCCAGTTTTGCGAAGAAAGCATTGATTTTTTGTGGAAACATTACTGTCTGCAATGGAAATAGGTAGGAAACTTTTTATACCAAAATTCGCAAAAAATCGTCACATTTTTGTCAACATTTCTTCAAAAAACCTCGGTCATTTCTGCAGAGCGCTAGTTAGGAGTTTCGCATTTGTTATAGACAAAATTTTTGTAAATTTGTTGCGTTTTTTCAAAATCTGAGCCTCGCATTTTGAGCACTTCTTTGATAAATCTAAAAACCTCGGAATTTTTTATAAACCAAAAAGATTTTTTGGCCAAGCTTTATTTAGCAGTTCATTTTCAAGCGTTCAAAGATAAATTCATCAACTTTGGACCCGCAGACACACTTTGTTCGGTCCAAAATTGAGTTCCCTACAATCTTTAATGTTTATTTTCTTGTTTGGACGGGTAGCAGAAAATGTAGGCAGAGCGTTACGCAAAAATACGCAAATTTTACCGGAAAGACAGAGTCATAAGACAATGTTTGGCAGTGGATCCGATGCAAAATTTGATCATAATGCTAAATATGAAAAAAAATCAAAAAAGATAGCATTAAATCGGTGAAGAAACTTAATTTTTTTTGTGTGCATGGGCAGGGGGAGACAGGGATCGGTAAAAAAATGAAAGAGGGTAAAGGGGGGGTGAGGGATAAGGTAAATTTTTGCGCGTTTTTGTGTCCTGCAGCGAAAATATGAGTTGCGAGTTTTACAGCGTGTGAAACAAAATGTAAAAGAAGTTTTTTATATCCTGACAAAGACGGCAGAGTTGTAACAGTACATAGTTATTAGTAAGCATGTATTATAGAATGTTACCATTATTTTTT
>VUOU01000015.1:0-89022 GCA_025436335.1 Bursaphelenchus mucronatus
ATCTTCTGTTCATAAACAGTGAATGTCCAGGAACAATAGCGCCATCAGCTTCAGTGATCTTTAGACAACGCACCTCAAATTGAGAAGGGAACTCTTCAAATTGGCTTTTCGTCCTAAGATTTATCTGAAAAATTATTTCAAAATTTGTCCCGCTATGTATTACCGGTCAAAAAATTCTGAAAATTACATATTACCCCATCTAAAAAGTCCTGAGAATTTGCACTGTGCGATTTTTGAGAATTTGCACTGTGCGGTTTGAAAATCGCAAAAAAAAAGGCTTTGCACAGTGCATTTTGACCCAAAAACATCCGTTTGCACGGTGCACGCAAAATTGAGAAGGGAACTCTTCAAATTGGCTTTTCGTCCTAAGATTTATCTGAAAAATTATTTTAAAATTTTCCCGTTAGGTATTACCGGTCGAAACAAGTCGGTAAACAATCCATATAGCTTGAAAATGGTAAACTTTGTCAAAAAAGACCAGGATTTTGCCAAATTAAACAAGAAATCGGTCAAAAAAAAGTTTTCGGATCACATATTTGTGACGAAATGCCAAGAGTTCCCTCCCTCTTGCTTTTTCGATTTAACGTGCAACGCTCAGATTTTTTAAAAATTTTGCACACACTTTGTGCATAAGCCACGCATCCATTCCTAAAAATTTTAGCGCTCGCTTTCCTGGCGCAGCCGAGATATTCAAGAATTTTTGTCGCCGAGAGAGCACGCAAAATGCGGAGAGCGGTCGGAGAGAAAAACACTTAAAACTTTGTTCGTTATAAAAAGGTTTTGTTGTGGGGAGGTTTAACTTGACCTAACAAGCGAAGTATCCCCAAGTGCGACGCTCAGATTTTCTTTAAATTTTGTGCACATGTCGGGCATGGGTTACATATTAATTCCTAAAAATTTTAGTTTGCACTTTACAGAGAGAGCCAAGATATTCAACGGTCTTTTCGACCGAGAGAGTACGCAAAACGAAGAGAGCGGGCAGAGAGGAACACATTTTTTAGCTATTTCTTTGTCAGTTTTGTGCGGAAAAAATTGATTTTCAGTGGAAACATTACCCTCTACGGTAGACATAGGCATGAAAATTTTTATGCCAAAATTCGCAAAAAATGTCACATTTTTTGACAACTTTTGATCTAAAAATCTCGGTCGTTTCTGCAAAGCGCGATCTCAGCATCTCGTATATGTCATAGAAAAAACAATAGTAAATTTGTGCCAAGTTTTGTCAAAATCTGAGCGTCGCACTTGAGGTATTTCCCCAGCAGCTCTTATATACATAGAATATCAAAAGTACGACCATCTTGACTACCCCTCCCTCCTACACAGCCAAACCTTTCCCAACATCTGCCAAGACTTTGGCCGCTCAACGAAAGCGTATTCAAAACTCCATTTTGAAAGCCTCAGGCTGACAAGCGAAAAAAAAAAAAAAAAAAAGTTTTTCGGAAATTCGAACACGGATTTCCATGATCCCGTCCCCAAAGACTTTTTGCAATCGTTTCCCCCGAGGCCGCTAAACGTTTCCTCCCTGCCGCCCGACTTGACTTTTCCTGCTTATTTTTACACACCTCCCTTTCTTTTCGTATCTTTTTTTTTGTTGTGTTGATCTCGACTCAACTCGAGACTTGAGAGTGGGAAAGGCCTCAAAGGCCAGATTAATATCGATCGGAGGGATCAAGAATAAAGAGGCAATTGAAAACACACAAATTACAGTAGGATCGTGACGATCGATCGAGCTGTAAGTGTTTGTTGCGAAGTGTCAAAGACGAATCGCCAACTTGAACACTTCCCTTTTCGATTTGACGTGCCTTGCACGTCAGTTATTGGTACAGTAGAGGAAGAACCTTTTTGTACCAGTTGGCCCTTTCAAGGGATAAGCTGGTCTTTTCAGATGGAACAGTCGTAAAATCGCCGTCGAAATTACGAAAAAGCTCTGAGAATTTATCGCGCTCCCAAATTTTGTCGCACGCCGAAAAAATAATTTGTCGCAGAGAAAATTTGGAATCGCGCGCAACGTAAGGCAAAAAATGCAAAATGCACCGCACGTCAAATCGAAAAAGCAAGAGGAAGGGAACTCTTGGCATTTCGTCACAAATATGGGATCCGAGAAATGTTTTTTGACCGATTTCTTGTCAAATTTGGCAAAAGCCAGGTCTTTTTTGACAAAGTTTACCATTTTCAAGATATATGGATTCTTTTCAGACTTGCTTTGACCAGTAATACCTAGCGGGAAAATTTTGAAATAATTTTTCCGATAAATCTTTGGACGAAAAGCCAATTTGATGAGTTCCTTTCTCAATTGGACGTGCACCGTGCAAAATGATTTTTTTGGGTCAAAATGCACTGTGCAAATCTTTTTTTGCGATTTTCAAACCGCACAGTGCAAAGTCTCAGGACTTTTTAGATGGGGTAATATGTAATTTTCAGAATTTTTTGACCGGTAATACATAGCGGGACAAATTTAAAAATAATTTTTCCGATAAATCTTTGGACGAAAAGCCAATTTGAAGAGTTCCCTTCTCAATTTGAGGTGCGTTGTCTAAAGATCATTGAAGCTGACGGCGCTATTTTTCTTGGACATTCACTGTTTATGAGCAGAAGATTGTTTACTGACTATGCTCTTGTTATTTTTCATTTTTATAAATGGACGGGTGCTATTTTTCTGAAGACTCATAAAATTAATCAAAGGGCCCGAACAGCTACTTTTGAATTGCGCGTTTTAGGGCGTGTGAGACGAAATGTCAAAAAAGTTTTTTATGTCTCGCAGCGAAAACAAAGGCGGAAGGGTTGCAAACAGTAAAATAATGATTAGTAAGCATGTGGAATATCATCATTACGTTTTTTCCATTGTTATTGATACAGTAGACAAAGAGACTTTTTTGACATTTCGTTTCTACGCCGTGAAAAGCGCAATTCAAAAGTAGCTGTTTTGGCCCTTTAAACGCCAATCACAAAAAATTATTCGTATTTATTCAACAAAATACACAAATCTGCATTTTTACTGCAAAAGGCAGTCAACAATTTCAATGTTTTACTTTATAAATCTCAGTTTTGACTTTATTTTCTATACATCTACATTACGGTTTATACTCCTTCAACTTGATTGCGAGTTGGTTCAAATCCTGCGCTGGCATTCCGCAGCTATCATCTTGGCAGATCTGAACCATCCAGTCCTTCATGTAGTCGGCCATTTCCGCCACATGTGGGTTGTTCTTTCGGATATATGATTGTTTATCCAATTCCAGGAGGATCAGGGTGGAATTGGGGATAGGGGTCTGGTTGATCAATTCCAGGGCCTTCTCCGTGTCCTCGTTGAAGGTTGGCGTGACCAGGAGGACCTAAAATAATCGAAAATTAAATTTAGAGTCAAATAACAAAATTGCAGGTTTTCGTGGTGGGACCCAAAATTTTAAAAAAGACAAAAAATTGTGCTAGAAATAGCACCACTACCCCTTTAGAGTCCTAGAAAACAAATTCCCGCCAAAATCTCAAAATTTCGGGTTTTCGTGGTGATACCCAAAATTAAAAAAAAAACAAAAAATTGTGCAGAAAATAACACCACCACCTATTTAGAGTTCCAGAAAACGAATTCCCGCCAAAATCTCAAATCTTCATGTTTTCGTGGTGGTACCCAAAATTTTAAAAAAGAAAAAAAAATTTTGCAGAAAATAACACCACTATCCCTTTACAGCTCTAGAAAACGAATTCCCGCCAAAATCCCAGAATTTCAGGTTTTCGTGGTGGGACCCAAAAGTTCACCCAACCGCCCCAAATTTTTCTGAAATTTTGTAAATAACCTTTCCGAAGGGGGCAAATGCATTTCAAAAATTTTTTAGCACGCTCTCTTCAAGATCCGCCGTCGTATTAAGCGACAAAATTAAAAAAATCCATTTTTTTTCAAATTCCACTCAAAAAAACGCAAAAATTTTGTAAACCTCAAGTTAAAAATCTTGCATTTGCCCTGAGAAGCTCTAATCTGACCTTGTGCCAAATTTCATCAACATCTAACAGCTCACGGGTTACTGTAACACCGTTTCCCCTCTTACCTGTGTGACCGACTTTCCCAGGCGACGGGCGACCGATGCCAAATACGGAAGAGCATTGGGATTTCTATTCAGGGTGTCGCCGAGGCCTTGGACCAGCTCTTTGGCCTGTTTGTTGTATTTTTCATCGCCCGCGAACCCATGAAGTCTGTGCAGATTTTCGGCGGCAACGGAATTATGGGACGGCTCGGCGGTATCTTGCTCTAAAATACGCGAAATTTAGCTAGATATTACCGGGAAAATAACCGATATTCCGTACATGGGCTTTCTAAATGCATTTGGCAGCATTTCCACGTCAAATCCGGAAATTTCAAGTTTTCGTGGTGAGACCAAAAATTTCAAAAAATCATCCAAAAATGCCCAAAATCACTTCCAACTCCATTCGAAAGGTCCAAAAATCACTTGTCTATAAAAAATTCTCGATTCAACTTTTCGCTTTGAGACCCAATGTAAATCTTTTCAGAGCAAAAACCGTAATTCTCTTACCATTTTTGGGTCTCATGTACAAATTCACATTGGCTTCGTTCAAAAAGTAGCCGGCCTTGTCTTCCGTGTCATAGAACTTTTTATCGAATACTTCTTGCAACTTGATCGCCTTCACCAAGTAGTCATCTTTCTGGGTGAATTCGAACAAATCCAGGTAGGCCTTGATCAAATTCGCGTAGTCATCGGCGACTGCTGGGATTGGATTGCTAAAAAATCACCATTACCGTTATTGTTCAATCAAAGAAGATCGAAAAAACGAAATCTTTCGAATTTTCAAAAATTTTTTGAGTCCCGCCACGAAAACCTGAAGTGCTTCTAATTCGATCGTGAACCGGCTAAAACGGCTCAAGGGATTATAAATTCTCATATTCAATTCAAATTTTTCCAGTAAAAGGTCCTTAAAAATCTACAGAAAAAATCTTTTGGGTCCCACCACGAAATCCTGAACTATCTCGGAATCCGCGGCAAACTTCTTACGACTGCACAAGAAGTAATAAATCATCATTTAAATTATATTTTACGGTAAATTTTACGTTGAACTACACCAAAAACCAAAAATATTCCACTAAGCCTACCGTAATCCGAAAAAAAATCTCCAAAACCCTCAAAAAATCCTCCAAATCCCACCTTTTCTTGACTTCTCCTTGATCATCAACTAATACGCTTCGCTGTAATTCATACTTCTCCAAGTCCATCAAGTTGTTTTCAATGAATTTCAGGGAATTCTCCGCCAACCCCAAGGCCTCTTTTTTGATCGCAGGTAAAGCCTTCGCGGCGTCGACTAATCCGCTGATTGTCATCGAGTTCCACGAGGTGATGACTTTGTTATCGCGGTGGGGGCGAGGGCGTTGATCGCGGCGTTCTTTCAGAATCTTCTTACATTCATCTAGACAGAAGAGGTAATCCTTTTCGGACATTTTGAATTCTTTGGCCAAATCTGCAACGGGGCGGGTGCGGTGGAGAACATTGACGCCTTTAAGTTCATTGTGAGGGTCCTGAAACAAGATTTTGTAATTCATTCGACTTTTGAAAAAAAATTATGAGTCTCGCAACGAAAACATGAAAATGGCTAAATTTGAGAAATAAAGGCAAAAAAGAGACCTAGAAGCTAAACAAACAAATCTCAAAGTTGCTTAAACCATATTTTTTAAAATTTAAAATTTTTCGAAAATCTTAGGTCCCACCACGAAAACCTGAAAATGTCAAATTTAGAAAACCAATGCCAAAAATACTCTGAATAAGCTGCAAACTCGTCTATTTTGCGCTAAGATACGTTTTGCAGTCATTCTTCTTTTTTTCTGGGTACCACCACGAAAACCCTGAGGATCAGAGGAAGTGGCTCAAAACTTTCGAAATCCATTCCTAACTCAAAGCAAGGCAAAAACCAACCACTCACATAAACTCTCTCCACATTTCCTTCGATTTTAACATCAAAACTTGTGCCAAACAGCTCTCCATAGGTGATGTTCTCATTGATCACATTTGCAATGTTTTCCAGCAACTCATCGGTTTCGTCCCGAGACCACACATAAAACGCGCCTTCCGTTTTCTTCGGCGAGTCCGATTTCGGCAGCGAGTCCGCATCCTCGGCACTATAAAATCCCCCGGATTTGGATAAAAGCCGCTCCTTCACATAACCGATGATGTCTTTGATTACGGCAGCGTAGTCATGACCGAGACGATGGAAATTGGCGTACGCCGAGAGGAGCTGGGCTTGGTCGTAGAGCATCTTCTCGAAATGCGGGACATGCCACGTGGGATCAACGGAATAACGGTGGAATCCCTGAAAAACGTCGAGAAATTGGGTAAAAATTGATTTTTTTGTCGACTACGCCAAGTGTAAGGTCCCGATTTTCTTCAAATTTCGCATGTACACGCTAAATTGTCTACAAATCATGCCCTGAAATTCTTCGCTTACAAATTGCAATGGCATCCGAGAAATTCAAAAAATTTTGCAAAAAAATTGTTTTTGCGAAATTTCGCCAAAATTTATTTCCACTTCAAATATTAGACTCACCCCTCCAATATGGTCATGAATTCCCCCGGCATTCATCTCATCCAACGTTTTTGTGGCCATTTTTTCGGCTAAAATCGCCTTTTCCGTCCCTTTGTTGAAGGTGATGTAGTGGTACAAGAAGGCAAAATTGGCTGAAAATTAATTCCTGATGACTCTTCTACCTCGATTAGAAGGTCATATACAAAATTTGAACCAGCCTTACAAGGTTCCGGGAACTTTGGCGCCACCGTAAATCCACCATGTTTGGAGTCAAAGGATTTTTCAAAATGCTCGATCGATTTCTCATCAACCTTGAGGAAGTCGACCTCCGTCGCACTTCCTTTGGTATTCAGCTTCTCTTTGAGGATACCAGCCAAGACATCAGCTTGCTGGGTTGTCGCAGCCGCATCTTCTTTCCACTGAAAGGTCATGGTTGTCATGATTAATATAAACTTGGTCATAACTTTGATAAAGAGCTAAATTCTATAGAAAACACTTTTGTGACTTGTAAAATACGTCACAACTTGCAATGTAACACGCAAACTGTGTAATGAAATACGTGTAGAAAGCAAAAAATTCGCAAAGACATCAAATAGTCATGGATAATATAAAATGGATTATAACTTTTATTAATGTATAGATTTCAAAGGAAGACTAAATCCAGGCAATAAAATACGGTCATGACTTCAAATTAACAGAGGATTTGCAAACTAAAAATTGCTCTGACAACTCTATATTACCCATGACATCAAACTGTCATGAACAATATAACTTGCAATCAATTGATCAACCTAAACTTCAAAAACAAGAAAATAAACATAAACAATCACCTTCTGGTCCACCAGCTTCAAGATGCTCAACAATCCACTTTGATTTGGCGAATCTCTTGGAGGAAAATAGGTCCCGCCCAAAAATGGAGACAAGTTTGGTGCCAAGAAGACTGTCAAAGGCCATCCGCCGCTTCCCAACATTGCTTGGACAAAGGACATGTAGACTCGGTCCACATCAGGTCGCTCCTCACGATCCACTTTGATGGAAACGAAGTTTTCGTTCAAATATTTGGCGATTTCTTCGTCTTCAAACGATTCGTGGGCCATAACGTGACACCAATGACATGTGGAATAACCAACTAAAAATATTTTCAATCAGTTTGGTTCATTCTATATTTCCACATAAGATTTAGCCAACTCCATCGACCATGAAATACTTTTTTTCTCAAATTCTTATCAAGACGTCCACTCTAATATAAAATGACGCCAAACATCTCAACTTCCTCATATGTCCTTAAAATTTTGACGTTCCTATCAAGAACAAGTCCCACGTCAACTAATTCCACAAAAGCTTAAACTTTAAAAGCGCGTATGACGTTTTACATTCCTCTCATACGTACTCATACCTACTATAACATAACTTGGCAACGGGTCCGCAAACGCGGGAAATAACATAAAAACTAACAACCGTCTTGGGTCGCAAATGACTCTCTGTCACTTTAAACCAAACATCTCGACACACGCACCCGCTCAGAGCTCTTTTATACCTAAAAGTCAAAAGAGGCAAGTGTAATATACTTACTGGACAAAAAAATGGGCCGGTTTAAAGTCCTGGCCTTTTCGAAGGCTTCATCACTCCATGGCCACCAGTCTACTGGGTTATCTGCGTGTTGAAGGAGGTACGGTGACTTCTCTTGCGCGAGACGGTTCAATTTCTTCGTTGACATTGCTCTAAATTCGGAAAGTTTAACAGATTCTGCTGGATTTACCGTTTTACTATCGGATTTCGAGATTTGAATATGAAACTAGACGAATTTCGAAACGATGTAAACAAAAACATTGAAATAGATGGTTAGAAAACAATTCTTTGACAAATAAACAGAATGCCAAGGAATTTTGGCGTCCATTGTTTTCGTGTTGGTACACAACAAAACTGATAAGACTGGTCGAAACCAGGACAAAATGCCGCAATCTACATTTAAAACCTACTTGGAACGTCGTCTCAGACAAACAACACAAGAAAAAAGTCCCTTATATTATACATGACACACTTCCGACATTTCCCTCATAAAATAATAAGTTGAATTAGGAAATGGGCGGTTCGACTTTAAGGAACCTCCGTCATCAAAAGTAAACGCTGCATGACCCCATTTGCGGCCATAAAGTGTATTTCCGCTCAACTTTTTTGCAAAAAATATTTTACTTGATATGAACAATATAAATATATATCGATAATTACATTTGTATCACAAGTCTTGGTATCTCAGATGGGTTCAACTGCCGTTTACGATGGTATGATTCAGGTCGAGGGTTTCTAGGGCGTCTTGAGCGAGTTCCACGGTCATTGGTTTCGGAGGTCTTGAATCGAGTGAGACTTCGATAAATTCCCGGAAGAATTCAAGGATGGGTGTGTAAGCGGTGCTGAAATTTGTATATTATGACTCTACAACATCCAATATTCACTTTTTTATTTCCTCCCTGATCCAATTAGGCATCTTTCAAATCGGCGAGCTGCGCCCCATCTTGGATAAAAAAGCTCGTAAAAACACAAAAAATAAATATAACACCTTTTATGGAGTTTCTTCATTCGGTTCTTTATCATTCAAAACCACTCAAAAGATCTCCAATTATCAAAGGCAGGGCGCGAGCTGCCGACTTAAAAATCTCAAAATTGCTCAATTTCTCCAATTCAAATGCCACTACACTTCCTCATATGTCAATTTCCAATCATTTACACAATCTTCTCCCCTCTTACCAGCTCGTTTCCGACCATTCAATCAATTTCGCCAGTCCCGGCCTCGCAATTTTTATAAATCTCCCCATTTTGTTCAAATTCTGCGATGATCTCTGTAGCACCTTGCTCAGCGGGGCCACGTCCTGTCTTAATATCGCCAAAAACAGTGTCCATTCGAGGGCGTCGGCTTCGGCGATGGCTGCTTGAATGTATGTAATCTCATCTTCCGATTGTTTCGTGCCTTTGGCCTTGGATTTTTCGCAAAGTTTCTCGAATACCTTTCGGTTGAAGTCGGTTGCCACTCGTCGACTAAAAATGATTCTTAATAAAGCTGCTAAACATTGTAAAACCCTCAAAGCTCAGCGATTTAAAAAAATAAACAAAAAATTTTTGGCAAACTGCGCCCTAGGTACGCTATAAAAACTTAGGAACCGGTGTTTTTCAATCTCTGCTTGTCACTTTCTCGATTACATTCATAATTTCCACGTTTTCCAAACTTTTTTAAAATGGCAGGCTGCGCCCTACCTTTGTCTAAAATATCAGCCCAGGTGTGTCTAAAATCACTTCATCCGAACAGCAAAGCATATGTAATTTGATTCAGAGCAAAAACTTTCCATTTTACGTCGATTTTTTTCACAAATTGAAGTTCGCGAGCTGCGCCCTACACATTTCCTCAACATATCTCCAAACTCTTTCCAACTCACCTAATCCGATCCTGCTGAGACTCCCCATTGATTCTCGGTGTCATGACAAAATTCGGCGACGTCATCACATCTTCCGACGACAATGACGACGTCTCATCGACTATACTAATCGACGACGGAGATGGGCTCACAATGGGGCCATGCCCATTCGACACAACCAATTCCGTGGCCATGGGATATGGCCAGTTGAACTGTGCGTGTAGTTTCATCAGAATCAAGGGGAATTGGTCGGGAGTTGCGTGGAATTTACTGGACGGATGACGGAAAAAAGCGGTGATATCGTAGCCAAGATGGCCGGAAAAGTAGCCTAAAATAAAACTGGTTGATTGAAAAAGGTCTGACGGATTCTACCATAGGCCATTAAGTACATTTTTATACGATCAAAAAAAATTTAATTAAAAATTTTTTTTTTTTTAATTTCTCAAAATTTCCGTCAAAAAATCGGTCAAAAAATCAAAATTCTATCTTCAAATTCTCACCCAGATCTCTGACTCCAAAATTGTTTAGTAATCCGACTGCGTGATGATTCAAAATCTCGTTGACTTGCGTTGAAATCAGCTCCGGCATATCTGACAATGGAGGTGGAGTTGTTGTGGAGGCCGGTAGTGCTGGCGGCGGAGAATTTATACTCCCGCTTCGGTTCAAAATCAGTCTTGGGACTGTCGTTGACGGTGGGGATGTTGTGCTTCCGAATGAGGGCTGGGAAACCAGCGATGGTTTCGCGGACCTTGGCGGAGTTGGACTTGTAATTGAAGTTTTGTGCTCTAAAAATCTTGTAATACGATACGAAAACGCGACAATATGGAACAAGTCGTAAAAAAGGAGCATTTCAATTATCCCTCATATAAATAAATATACAAAACCATAAAAATCATGTAAAATCACAAAAATTATATTACACTAGAGTTGAGTGAAATACGCAAAATCCTAAAGACCTGGGCCCTAAAATTTTACCACCAAGCTTTCAAGATACCCTTGTTCTATTCCAAAACCAAAAAACATAAAGGTAATGTATCAAACATCATTTATATTATACTTGACCATCTGATGTCAAGTGTAATATAAACCATCTTCAACGCAAAATCAAACCTTAAATTTTTTAAAATACGCATTCTTCTGTATTTAATTTCACGGTAAGCATTAATTTTCTCCATCCTACACCAATAATATTATCTATTCTCACTTGATGTCTACTATAACATAATTTTCGGCAAAAAGGCAACAATTTTTCCACCGTTTCTATATTCAAATGCGACAAAAGTCCTTCGTATCCGTTTAGCTATCCCTGATTCGCACAAATTCCATTTCCAACATACTCAACTCACCACTACTTGAATTATAAACCAATCCATAGTCCTCCGTGTCATCATCCGGCAAAAACAATGGTTTATTCGCCGGCTTACCCGCGAGTTTCTGTCCCAACGGGCTTTCGGGGACGTCTTCGAGGTCTTTCTTGTCAATACTGTGTAAGAACCTAACAATATCCCTCGCAATTTTCCATTTTCTTTTCGTGAGGGCTTCGTCCAAGAGTGTTGTCGCGAATTCCACGCTGGCCACCGCCGTTTCCAGACTCTGCAGGACGATTAGGCAGCTCGTCGCCGTTTCCAACTGCTCCTCCTCCAGGCACATTCGGAACAATTCTCGGGGATGGTGGGCCACGGTGAACAAGTGATTCCGGATGGCGAGCTCCGTTTTTCTCGCGCAATACACGATAATCTTCAGATATTCCGGGAATTCGCGGACGAACGAGACCACTCGAGGCAGCAGAGGCTCTAAAATATAATAATCACCGGCTAAAATTGAAGAAAAATAAAAAATTTTTGAAATTTCCACAAAATTTTCATTTTTCTTAGCTTTTCAAAAACTCTGCGTGCCAAAACACACAAGACTCTCAAGTAACCTTGCTACATGCCGCCTTAGAAAAGGTTTTACCATCTTAAAACGACCAAAAACCCCAAAATTTTCAAAAAAATATAAAAAATCAAAAAAAAACAAAAATGTCTCAGAAACTATCCCAAAGAACAAAAAAGCAGTCTAAAATCCCCTAAGGAGTCGTATCCCACCTAAAAATTCAACAACATCCTTTTAAATCCCACGAAATCATCAAAATTTTCCAAAAATCCCAAAAATCCCCAAAATCCTTCCAAAATCCCCCAAAAATCCTCCGTAAATCCGCACCAGGTATTGGTTCTGAGCTGGTAGCTTCCTCTTCCAGGACATCATGCAACAACAACTCCAAAATATGGCCAAAATACGACAAACATCGGCAAGCCGAGACGATCTGCAGCGCGTACGTTCCCAGATTTCTTTTCAGCAATTGCTTCAACAGCCGATGCATAAACACTTCCGACGTTCTGCTCAATTGATGGACCGATTCGTTGGCGTGGGAGGGGATGGTCGGTAAAAGGGCGATGGCTTCCATTCCGCAGGCCAGACAGTCCTCATCAATGGCCAAGGGGTAGGTGTTCGTCTCCACTGGGAGCATGATTCGGCTAAAACACAGGGACATTAAACTCAAAATTATGAAATAAAGTCATTTTAGGCCATAAAAAAGCGTTTGGAAACAAAATTTTACAATTTCAGAAAAATCAAAGGTTTTCGTGGTGAGACCGAAAATTTCGATTTAAAATCTACGATTTTACTTCCTTGAGTTGCCTAAATTACAAAAAAAGCACTTCAGGACACAAAAAAATCTCCGGAAATCAAAATTTTAGACTTTTAATGAATTCTCAAGTTTTCGCTGTGGGACCCAAAATTTGCAACTCGAACCGCTCAAATCGTAAAATACAGTTTAAAACGTTTCCTGTAATTTTCATACTCTTAACTTCGCTCGACATCCAACTCCCCAAATTTCCCAATTTCAGGTCCCACCACGAAAACCTGAAATTTTCTAAAACTCCCCAAACCCTATAAATCTTGACTAACCGTGATATAAACGAGTGTCTAGAGTCAGTTCGTGGTCCATCGAGATCCGCCAACGGTAGCCAGACCTTCATTTTCCGGCAGCCGGCATTAATCCAAAGGGCTTTATTGAGATGCGGAATATCCCTTTGCGCGGTCTGAACCCAGGTCCTCTCAACATTCGAGGCAATCAGCATTGGAGGATGGAGCTGAAAAGCGGCAAACATTGAAATAAAATCAAAAATACTTCAAATTTTTTGACTTTTTCGAAAAATACGCTTTTTTTCCCCATTTTTTGCCCAAAACATTAAAATATACCAAAATAAACCGCGTATTTTACCTGAAAATGATTTGTGTCATTCGAAGTTGGATGAGGTTTGTTCAGAGCGCAGAGCATTAGCAAGTGACCGGACACATTCACCAAAAGAGCGTCCATTCCGAAGCCAAATTCCGCCGCATCTGAAAATCAAATTGTAAAATACGCATTGGACAAATCCTCTAACAAAAAAAAAACGAAAGTCCAATTAAATGCAACATTTGTCAAAAGAAAAACCAAAAAAATCGCTTTTTCAAAAAAATTCCAAAAAATCAAATCAGTCATCATGACATTATAAAACCTAGATTTTCTTTATAAATTGGCCATACCTACCTCATAAACATTTCTAAAAAATAAAAACTTTTGATCAAAACAAACTTTTCGACCTTATTTTAGACATCTGATCCAAAAAATCCCCATTTTCCCAATAAAACTAAAATTTCAAAAAAACTCGTCGTCTAATCTGCTCTATCATTCACCATGGGTCGTCTAGAAACTATCCAAACAACATTTCCCACCTTTGTAATAATTAATTGACGTCAATTGCACCGATACCACACAAGTTGGATGTGGAAGAAGATCATTGATGCGGATCTCCGCGATTCGCTGCAAACTCAGTCGATCCCGCTCCCCGGTTGGCTCTGATTTCATTCCATATATGGTGATTAAGCATTGGACGTCAAATGTGATCAAATGGTTCTGCTTTGAACTCATGAAAAGAACCCGCCCCGTTCGCAGTTTTTCAGCCGAATCCAGATCCAATTGGTCTTCATGGTGGAAAATATAAATATTTTCGGCCTCTTGGCTCGTATCACAGGCGCATGCCACGATGAAATCTTCGAAAACTGTCACTCCACCCGTCACGAACAAGGCTTTCTCCTAAAAATTTCAAAAATAAGGTCGACTCAACTAAAGTAATATAAAAAAGGCAACAAAAAGTAGAAAGATCAATGCCACAATGAAACATAAAGCGTATGCTTACCTGAGCTTCCTTCCTGAAGAGTCTCCACTTGTTCGTTTTAAAGTTGTAAAAGCAAAATCCTCTAGAGCCAACAACGACCAGTAATTTATTGCAATCTGGGTCAAGTCCGACTAGCTGAAAAGAAAACGTCAATCAATTTTTTTTGCAAATTGCTTATGAACAGCTACTCGACCCTCAAAATACATTTTTTCTTATTTTCAGCGATTGTCAGCCGCAAAGAAAGACTTGACACAACCCTGAAATTTTGAGTCAACTGTTTCCCTCATCGTCAAAACAACTGGAAATCAAAGCAAATGTTGTTTATTGACTTGACATATTCCAAAAACTCTTTTCGTTTCTAAATACCCCTAAAAACCCCACAAATTTAACATAAATTATATTACCCATGTCCCAACCTCCCTATTCCTTACCCTAACCGGCCAATTCGCCGAAATATAGTCGTGTGGGACACTGTACGTGGGCCAGACAAACTGCGGAGCTGATGCTTTCGGTTGGTGACATCTTTTCGGACTTAGATATACCTTATCATTACCCAAGAGGACTATTCGATCTGCCGAATCCGGCTGTGAATGTACAATATTCATGACGAACACGCTCTTCTCGAGCCCTAACCATAGCTGATGTCCTTCTACACCCCATTCTATACATGAATATGACTGTTCCGAGTAATTTTCGGCCAAAACATCCTCTAAGCTGGTCCACCATTGAGCGCCAAAGGGGCTGAAGAGAGCGAGGACTGGAGGGCATCGAGAGTCTGAAATTTTGGGATAAATAAGATCACATTTAACCAATATTTTACAATTTTTTAATAAAAATTAGAAGAAAAATTCAAAAAATTTTAAAAAATCTCAAAATTTACCTGATTTTGCTTTATTTTTCTCCCAAATAACGCCCGTAGCACCTCCTTGACTTAGACATTCAATCTGCTTCACAGGGCCAACCTGATCCAAGAATTGGGTACCATTTTTTACAAAAAGTTTTTGGACAAAAACTTGAATTAGAGAGCCGTTGGTGTCGTCCAAAGAATAGGCCGATATCTCTCCGCTGAAAGCAAAATTTTTAAAATATTTATACCATCCGCAAGAAGGCTTCAAAGCCTTCATAACGAGCCCAAAAGACCAGCCAAATCGTTGAGCATCCACTCAAAAAAATCGATATTAACTTACCTCTCATGTCCAAAGTAGATCAATCGAAACTTGTGATTTGCCGCACAACAAGCGACATTCTTCGCTCCTTGGACCCAAATCCCTGCCAGAGAATCTGCATTGAACTGCTGACTACTTGAGACGAGCAGCGCTGGACGCCCATCGCTCAACAACATGCAAATCCCTCCAATCAATGGGGAATACACAAAGTCCGTAATGAAAACGTCGGTGTTGTGGAGAGTTTCCGCTGAAACTCAGTTCGATAATAAATTTACTCAATGGCAAAACCCGTTAAATTTTCATTAGTGATCCAAAAATCAAAAAAAAAGAATTTAAATTTCGACTTACTTTTACTTCCAACTTGATCATAAGCAAATGGAATTAATCTGATGTGGAAGGATAATTCCTTGAGGAAATCGCCACTCCAAGTGATCCTATGCACCCATCCATCCTTTAGACATACAAAGAGCTCATCTCGAAGAGGTGTCACACTAAAAATGAGACTTTCTAAGAAACAAATTTTGTAAACCTAGTCTTTCGGAGAAAATCGAAATTTCGGGGAAAAAATCAACCTTAATAAGATCAAAATGAATATCAATAGGAAGATCCCGCCCTAAACCTCCTATTTACATCAAATTTGACATCATTAACGGCAAGCTTGCCATCAATAATGCCCAATCTTCCACATCATCACCTAAAATCCAAAACCAAAAAAAACAAACAACATACCACGAAGGTTCGCTCTCCAATTTGGCTATCACAGAGAGTGTTACATCGACTACCGGTCGTTTCCCTTTCAGATACAGCAAGCTTGAAGTTCTTCGGAATTCGTGGTTTTCGTCCTCCAGGTTAAAGCACTCATTTTCAACCGAAATCGCAACCGTATAAATGTATAAACAATTACTATCGGTCTGAAACAAAAGAAAATATTAAAAAACAATTGTGGATCCATATCGACGATCTTTTTTCTGACAAACTTCCACTTTTTATCAAGATTTTTGCCAAGGACAATATCCAAAAATTTTTAAACCCCTTACAGTAACACAAACGGCGGCTGAATTATGCCTCCAGTAGAGATTCTTGTACCCTCCACGCTCCTCAACTTCAAAAGTCTCTCTTCGATATGTGCAGAGGAGCAAAAGCGGCTGAAATCAAACAAAGTTAATATTTTGAAAAAAAAATCGATTCATCCATTCGTAAACACCATTTTCCTATAATATCAGGCCTAGAAATGGTGCTTTATGCATTCCAAAGGTAAATATTCCAAAAAACAAAAAAAGTTACATTAACCTAGATGGAGATGGGAAATTGATCGGTAACCTTGAGATTAGAAATAATACGGATTCGAAAATGTTTTGCAAAGAAGGAAACGACCCCATTTTAGCTTAATTTACCAATTTTCCCTTCAAAATCGAAAGGTTCTCGCCGCAAGATCAAAAAACATTATCCATGATGTAAAGAGAAGGTCCCTTCGTAAAAACTACTATAACTTCAAGGACACGTAACGCCCGACAATAAAACAAAAACAAAAAGAGAGAAAAGACGACAATACAGCTTATCCACATCTTTTCCATTCACCTAAACGTCAAGGACACCAAGAAAACCGACTTACATTTGGTAGAAAGACGTATAAACTTGAGGACGTTACGGCGATCAATATGGACCGCTCCCGATTCCCAACGATCTGCAAAACCGGCTCGTCGTTCGAGGGTAAGTTCAGCTCCACAGTGCATTCGTCCTAAAACAATCTTTCTGCGGGCAAAAAAGGACCAAACTAACCGGCAAAAACATGGTTTGAGCATCTAAAGCATAATTCAAAATAAATTACAAGAATAAATTAATATCCGCAGGTAGGAAGTGATACTGTTTATGGCTGGAAAAAAATTAATACTACTCGGTCTCTTGACCGCACATCCAACACTTTTTCTTTTCTCGGGTCGACTCTGACCGTTTGCGTCAAGTCTCACTTTGAGTCAAGTTTGACCCTACTGCGTCAAGTTTTCCTTGTCTCTCTCGTTTTCCGTTGTCTCTCATGTGGAAAAGCGACAAAAACATGAATTTGATTAAGATTGTAATATAGGAAAGGTAGAATTCATATAATTCTGTTAAAGCAAGATCAAAAGATGGAAAACTTAAGGCTTATTCATAAAATACGCGACAGCATTTACACTTTATCTCTGCTTCTCTGCCCCAAACTCTTTCCCATTTCTTTCGCAAGTTTGATTTCGTTCGTCTCTGCAACGGGATGATCATTGGTTGACAGAAGGTTAAAAACTTATCTGCAACAAAATGCGATGATTTTAGCCCAAGTATGACTCCCATGAGTTATAGCTAGTGGCACCGGGTCCTTATGTCTGAAGGGCCTGTGTGTCTGTATGAGCATTTTGATAACGGCTAGGAAGCTCAATCAAATGTTATATTATTTATGCTTTGCAATGCACGTCGATCCGGCGCTCTGTTGTTTTAGACAAGACATGGCCAGAGGGCCGTCCTTTCGGCACTTCGGGGCCCACGGCCCGGCTCCCTAAAAAGTCGGCCCAGCCCTTTTCGAAATTCCCGAAGCCCGGCCCCTAAAAATTTTTTTTTATTTTTTTGAATTTCCCGCCATTTTGGCAATTTTTTGGCATTGTGTTTTTTGGCCATATGCGGGTTATAAAGACGAAAAATAAACTTATAGCGTTGCTTGCAGTACTCGAATTAGTCTAAAAACATTTTTAAAAAAATTAGAAATCATCAAAAACCAAAAAAATATACGGAAAACAGAAGGCCAAGATCAGACAAACGCCAAAAAACACTTTTTGGCTGTAACTTTTCCAACGTCATGCGGAAAAAATTAATTTTTTGTGGAGCCATTGCCCTCTACAGTAGAAATAGCCATGAGACTTTCCATACCAAAATTTGCAAAAAAGTGTTACATTTTAGCCAACTTTCGATCTGAAAATCCCGGTCGTTTATGCAAAAGCGTGAGCTAGGAATCTCGCATATGTCTTAAAAAAAACTAAATTTGTGCCAAGTTTCATCAAAATCTGAGCGTCGCACTTGGTGTGCTTCCTCTGTAGGGCCAATTTTGGGTATTATTCGTATTGAAATGTCGTAAAACTTGTGTTGCAGACGTGTAAGCCCTGTTTGAACGTCTACATGATCTTATTTTTGGGTTTCGCAGCAAAGATAGCCATAATTTGTTATGAATATGCAAAAATCTCATTGAACCCCAAAATTATTCGGTTTTCAGAGGAACTAAGCCTTGAAATTGATTTTTCTGTCATTTCAACGTTATCCATTTTTTTTCGCGCCGAAATTTCGATATTTTGTACATTCGCCCTTTACAGTTTATTAATATTCCATTGTATGAAATTTTGTACTCCCTCATCCTCCAAAGAACTCATTGTTTTTACATTGCCCTTCCTCTCGCTTTACTTCCGCCTCAGACAACGTCAACACTACGAATTGCCCATGCTTAATCGAACATTCCAAGCAGTAGGCGATCACAAACGTTGTCTGTTTTTGTGTATTGTTGACGTCGGGAAAGGGCGACTTAATTGGCTATCATGAATTATTTATTCGGGCTTCAGTGGGGGTCTGGAAAACTTTTTGGGCTCCTCTCTGATTTACTCGGGAGTTTGCATACCTAATGAGCCAAATTTTGCTGAATTTCAACTCGCACGGGAAGTAGCGCAAGATCGACGCTCAGATTTTGATGAAACTTGGCACAAATTTAGTATTACTTTTTACAAGACATATGCGAGACTACCAGTTCGCGCTTTGCAGAAACCACCGGGATTTTTAGTCCGAAAGTTGGGGAATGTGACAATTTTTTGCGAATTTTGGTATGAAAAGTGTTATGCCTATTTCTACCGTAGCGGATAATGTTTTCACAGAAAATTTTTTTTTCTGCACGAAACTGACAAAGTTTTGGCCAAAAAGTGTTTTCCTCTCTGGCCGGCTCTCCTCATTTTGCGTACTCTCTCGCAAAAAGATGGTTGAATATCTTGGCTTTTCCTGCAAAGCGCGAGCGAAAATTTTCAGGAATTGATATGTGCGACTTGACCAAAAATCACTACGGCGGCTTTCCGGACGAACTATTTAAATAGTATGTATTTGTAGTCATCAATACAATACTTCCACCAAAAAATCAATTTTTCTCCTTGAAATTCACAGAGATAGGCTCGAAATCCGGCTTTTTCTCTGGCCGTCTCCTAATTTATGTACTCTCCCAAGGCTCGAAAACCGGCTTTTTCTCTGTCCGACTCTCCAAATTTATGCACTCTTTCGCAAAATGGATCGTTGAATATCTCGGCTCTCCCTGCAAAGCGCGAGCTAAAATATTCAGGAATTGGAATGTGGCCTATGCCCCAAGTGTACGCAAAATTTAAAGAAAATTGGAGCGTCGCACTTGGGGTACTTTCCTCATCAGTTTTTGTGTTCCACATATCATTGATGAAGGCGAAAATGCGGAATGTGGATTTTTGATCCTAAATATGTGGTTCAAATTCATCTTTAAATTTTGTACACCCTCCGGGCATAGGACATTTATCAATTCCTGAAAATTTTAGCTTGCAATTTGCAGTGAGAGCCGAGATATTCAACGGTCTTTGCGGCCGAGAGAGCACGGGGAACGTGGAGAGCGGTTAGAGAGGTAAACACTTTTTGGCCATAACTTTGCCAGTTTCGCAAGGAAAAAAAATTATTTTTTGTGAAAACATTACCCTCTATGATAGAAAATGGGTATGAAACTTTTCATACAAAAATTCGAAAAAAAAGTGTCACATTTTTGCCAACTTTCGATTTAAAAATCTCTGTCGTTTCTGCAGAGTGCGAGTGGGTAGTTTCGCTTATGTCTTAAAAAAATACTAAATTTGTACCAAGTTTAATCAAAATCTGAGCGTCGCATTTTGGGTACTTCCTGTGCAGGTATGCAAACTTTCAAGTGATTCGACTACCTTACACTGTGCAAAAAAACGAAGCAAAAACCTTGAATAAAAAGTTTATACGTCCAGCCGAGCCTCTTGAACGTTTCGGGAACACATTTCCTGAGGCGAGAAGGCCGTCAGCTTCTTCGTTGAGGGTTCGAGAGGCCGTCAAGTCTTCTGCTCAAAGTGGTACTTGACCAGAAGCGTTCCGAATTTCTTATCTTTGCCTCTTTTTCGACTGGGAAAGCCTTAGTGCGCGAGATTCGCCAGTGGCAATAACTTAAAAACCTTTATTTTATCATAAAATAACAAAAGTAGAGACAAAAAAGTTGGGGGTGTGGTGGCGGCAACCGGGCGATACGCGAAGAAAATTATACAAGGTATGGTTTGATAGGGTGGTGGAAATTTGACCAGCTGGCCAGATGTTCGTTTTTTGTCCAACATAACACCAAGTCGAAGTAAAGGGTTTTGTTTGTTGTGGAGACCAAGTTCTACAGCAACAGCAGGGCGGGGGGAAATCGATTCGTTTGACCGTTTTGCTCTGAAAGGATGCAGTGATTAGAGCCATCTCTGAAGAGCGGAGAGCCAAAGTTTCCAGACCTGTTTTTCCTCTCGTGCTAGGCCGTCCGGAACGTCGCTCCAGTGATTTCCGCGACAAATAAAAGTTCACTTTGCACCGTGCATTAGGCTTTTTTCGGCTGTCGCTCGCACCCTAACTTTTTTCGCACTGTGCAGAGGTTTTTGGTGTTTGCACTGTGCAAAAAAGGTCAGGGTGCGAGCGACAGCCAAAAAAAAGCCTATTGCACCGTGCAAAACGCAAGAAATTGCACAGTGCAAAGGGAACTTTTGTTTTCGCACAGTGCATATCGCTGAAATCACTCCAGCGACTTTATAGCCGGACTAGTAGCACTCAGCATTACTACTGGCGACATAAAGTCCCAACAATTTCGCACGGTGCATTTTTCTCAAATTTTCGCGGCCGTCGCAGCGATTTCGCGGCAATTACCCAAGCGACATGCACTTTTCCGCGACCGCACCCCAATTTGCGCGCGCGACAACGGCGATAAAATCGTCGCGACTTTATGGCGCGAGTAGGTAGTATTACTTCCATAAAGTGCGTAGACTTTTCGTCGCTAGGCAAAAACCCCTCATTTTGCACAGTGAATTTCCCCTTCTTCTCCAAGTTTTTGCACTGTGCATCAATTGATCGCGTCTTAAGCTTTTTTCAACTGCGTGCATCGCACAGTGCCGACCTCTTTTCAAGTTTGCACTGTGCGAAAAACAGCAAAATGCACGGTGCGTGAGCGACAAATCGGGAGAAATAGGCGAAATGCACTGTGCGCCGGCGATAAAAGGCGAAAAAAGTCTACGAACTTTAGAGAAACGCTACATAGTACTGTTGCACTAATTTTTTCGGTACTATAGTACTATATATACTAGTTTAACCAGAGAGTTGTTGGAGTGATTTCTGCGACATGCACTGTGCGAAAAAAGTGAGGGTGTGAGCGACAGCCGAAAAAAGCCTATTGCACGGTGCAAAAGGCAAGAAATTGCACAGTGCAAAGGGAACTTTTGTTTTCGCACAGTGCATATCGCTGAAATCGCTCCTGCGACTTAACGGACGGACCAATAACACTGTTGTGCTCGACTCACCTCCTTCAATTTACGCGAAGGCGAAACGCGCTCGCTTCGCGAAAGCGAAATTCCGGGCTCGTTTCGCGAACGCGAACCTCGCGCGTTTGTCCATCGAGTCGTTCTCCAGCGCTTCAACGTCCAGCATCGGCTCTTCCGCGGATCGTTTGGCGAACGCGAATGATCGCCCAAACGGGTAGGGGTCGAACTTTTTGGCGAAGGCGAAGGATCGTGCGCGCTTCGCGAACGCGAAGGATCGCGCCCGCTTGTCCATGCTGTCGGGTTCGGAGAGCTGAAAATGTGGGGTGAATGGCGAGGGGGCTGGTTGATCTACTACTCGGCGCAAAAAGTCCTGAGAATTTGTCGCGCTCCCAAATTTTGTCGCACGCCGTAAAAAATGATTTGTCGCTGAGAAAATTGGGAGTCGTGCGCGACGTAAGGCAAAAAATGCAAAATGCACCGTGCAAAATGATGTTTTTGGGTCAAAATGCACTGTGCGAAGCCGTTTTTTCGCGATTTTCGAAACGCACAGTGCAAATTCTCAAAAACCGCAAAGTGCAAATTATCAAAAAACGCACAGTGCAAATTCTCAAAAACCGCACAGTGCAAATTCTCAAAAACCGCACAGTGCAAATTTTCAAAAACCGCACAGTGCAAATTCTCAAAAACCGCACGGTGCAAATCTTCAAAAACCGCACAGTGCAAATTCTGAGGACTGTTAGCGCCGAGTGCGGTTCGGAAATCGTGAAAAACGGCTTTGCACAGTGCATTTCGACCCAAAAACATCATTTTGCACGGTGCATTTTGCATTTTTTGCCTTACGTCGCGCGCGACTCCCAATTTTCCCAGCGACAAATCATTTTTTTCGGCGCGCGACAAAATTTCGGTGCGCGATAAATCCTCAGGATTTTTTGCGCCGAGTACTATCTTTTTGTTTTGCGGTCGGAAAAGTCGCTGGAGTGACTTTGGCGACATGCACCGTGTGAAAACAAAAGCTCACTTTGCACCGTGCAATACGCTTTTTTCGGCCGTCGCTCGCACGTTGATCTTTTTTGCACAGTGCAAACACCAAAAATCTCTGCACAGTGCGAAAAAAGTTAGGGTGCGAGCGACGGCCGAAAACAGCCTAATGCACGGTGCAAAAAGCAAGAAATTGCACTGTGCAAAAGGGAACTTTTGTTTTCGCACAGTGCATGTCGCGGAAGTCACTCCAGCGACTTTACGAACGGACTAGTATCAGAGAAATGTCGAATTTTTGCAGTTTTAGAGGCGTAGCTCTGGTCTTTATAAAGTGATAAAATGTCGGTTATTCCTTACCACTCCGTCCGTAAAGCCGGTCGAGTGTCTGCGGCGCTGGGAGTAAAAAAGTTTGATGAACTGAGTTCAATCTTAGCTGCACTAGTCCGACCGGAAAGTCGCTGGAGTGATTTCTGCGATATGCACTGTGCGAAGACAAAAGTTCACTTTGCACTGTGCAATTTTTTGCCTTCTGCACCGTGCAATAGACCTTTTTTGGCGGTCCCTGACTTTTTTCGCACAGTGCAAATAGCAAAAATCACTCCAGCGACTTTACGGACGGACTAGTCATTGAAATCAGGCAAAAAATCATTTGCTATAGAAAGATTTCGTTGTGTCGAGGTGCACTTTGGCCTAAAATTTTCGTTTGAGACCTCTAAAGTTGTTTGTTATAGATAGGCTTTGTGTGTATGGGAGTTTGTTGTACAGAGGTTGTCTGTACATGTATAATAAAGACTCTCTATAACGAACAATTTTAACGGCCTCGAGGGTCAATTTTGGGACAAAATGAACCTCTGTATAACGAAGCTCTTCTATGTATTATATTTAAAAATTTTTTTTTGTGATTTGTTGTACAATACATAGACTGCACTGTTGTCTCCGAACTTTTGCGGCTTCTCTATGCTCAAAAATTTAGTAAACAAAAATTTCTCAGTATAATGTCGCAATATTTTCATTACGTATTTACGAACCTAGCTACATCACCTGCTGCCTCAATTTTTGTTGTCCTACAATTACATCTCTACGCAACATGTCTGTATCCTCTGACTTATTTTTCCTATAAAAATACGTTTTGAAAAGCCCACAATGATATATAATAATATATTATATATCAAGTGGGGTCGGAAATACTCCATACCCATTATGCAGAAACTTCCTTTTTTGAAATACATCTGAGAAAACATACGATAACATGTTTGAAAACGATGTTCTTTAGCCGATTATTGAAAGTGCCTTGGTATATATTACCGCTATACATTTTACAGTAAAACGTAATGCATTTTGCATAAATTGACTTTATCTTGCTCTATATAAGGTAATAAGCCACTTGACAAGCCAAGATACGATTACTGTGCCCACCATCTCTTCTATATCTCATTACGAATTTATTCATAGGATACTACAGTGTATTCATAAGATACTACAGTGTATTCATAAGATACTACAGCTTATTCACAGCCAAATTATTAGGTTACAAGGTCAAAACTCCCTTAGGGCTTTTATCTTATAATGAAAGCAACTTGTTTTACTATAATACTAGGCAATAAACAACCAATTGTGATGTCTACTCATCTACAACTCCATTTATATATAGATTGAAACAAACATTACGCGTGTAATGGATGTGTCTGACATTTACCATGTTTCAATATTTCCTCTGTCAAAAACAAACTTTCCGGGATCGGCTTTTTAAAGCAAATGATATTTTAATATTGTACTTGAGAGCTGTTAAAAAAATTGCAATTTTTTGGCGGAATCCGGGTTGGCTGAATATTTAATAAGTCGCATGAAACATTTCAGGGCCTATACTTCGTTATACGTTCGACTGGTCTAAATTTTCAACGTGTCAAGTCTTCCACTGACCTTATTTTAGATGGACCTCCAGTAAAATATAACTGCTAGAATCTCAAAAAACCTTTTGGAACATGAAAATTACTGTATTCAAAATTATTGCCGCAGGCATTAGCTGTAAAGTAATTGGATCTTTGCTTTTTAAACAATTGACTGTTAAAGGGCCTAACTTTTGAATTGCGCTTTTTACGGCGTGTGAAACGAAATGTCAAAAAAGTTTTTTTAGGTCCTGCAGCGAAAACAAAGGCGGCAGAGTTGCAAATAATAAAATAATTATTAGTAAAAATCGCGATTCAAAAGTAGCTGCGCTGCCTTTTAACGAGTGTAACAGAATAAACGGAGCGACAATACGTTTATAAGGAAGTTATGGAGTATTTTGGGCTTTGTCGGAGAATGTAGGTGGGAATAGACAAATTTGATTGAATTTCGAATTCAGAGAGTTCGAAATGGCCAAATATGGAAAATATTTGTCATAGGCCGAAAAAGCGATCACATTGCAATAGAAAATCGCGAAAAAAGTGCTTTGCACAGTGCATTTTGACAGAGAAACAACATTTTGCACAGTGCATTTTGTTTGGTTTGCACTAATGTCGCGCGCGACGCCCGTTTTTCGAAGCGATTCTTCGGAGCGACAATTTTTTTGCATTTTTCGGAGCGACAATTTTTTTGCGCGCGACAATTTTCAAGTTTTACTGTAAAATACTACTTTCATTTTCCTCACGTTTCGGTGTTTAGTTCCTCTAATTTTGAAGCCTACCAGACAGATATGCGGAACCGATCCCGCATCAAAATGGTAATTTGCACGCGAATTACCATATTTCAAACAAACAAAAATTGTCTTTTTTTTTTGTCATCAACTTACTTCCTGTGACAAAACCATGACAGCCAACGATGCGCAGACAATCAAACCCAGTGTGGAGTGCATTCTTTTCGTTTGGCGGGGGTGAGCGGTGCCTAAATTAAGTAATTAGCATAATGGAATGTATTAAAAAGAAATTTTTTATCGCGAAAAAACGAAAAATTCATAGCGGAATGTCAATACATGTACTAGTCGGTTCGTAAAGTCGGTGGTTTGATTTCGGCGACATGCACTGTGCGAAAACAAAAGTTCCCTTTGCACTGTGCGATTTGTCGCTTTTTGCACGGTGCAATAGGCTTTTTTCCGTTGCCGCTAGTTTTTTTTGCACAGTGCGAGGCTCCAAGCTTGTAAAACTCGAAAGTTGGCAAAAATGTGACAATTTTTTGCAATTTTTTCCGCGAAAAGTTTCATGGCAATTTCTACTGTAGAGGGTAAGGTTTTCACAAAAAACCAATTTTTTCCAAACAAAACTGGCAAAGTTGTGGCCAAAAAGTGTTTTTTTCTCTGACCGCTCTCCACGTTTCGCGCACTCTCTTGGCGGCAAAGATTGTTGAATATCTCGGCTGCGACTGCAAAGCACAAGCTAAAATTTTCAGAAATTGATATGTGGCCTATGCCCAAAGTGTGTGCAAAATTTAAAGAAAATCTGAGCGTCGCACTTGGGGTACACTCGCTTTGTATGTAGATAAAATTTTTTGGTCAGACAATTGAAAAACCCACTTGCTAGATAGATATGTCAAAGCGATATGTTATATAATAGGACCAAAGCCGAGCTGGCGACACTTGAAGTGCACTCGCGTCTCGCCACGAAGAGTTCCCTGATCTTGCCGTTCCGCAATTGGCCACCAAAGAAAGGATTAGGACAGAGAGAGGACACAGATTTGGATTAGGACAATTGGAAGAAGTGGCCCGTAGGGACGATTGGTCCACAGAGCCGGAAGAACCGTCGGTGATTAGACTTGTGGCCACTCGATTAGGCCTTAGTGTTGTATTATTGTAGAAGAGACGGATAAATTATATTGTCGTGTTACTTGGAGGTTATTGGATTTATTCTAGTGGAGGTTCTCCCTAGAAGACCTAGGAATTACTAGTGGACTCAGCTAGAGAAAGCTAGGGGATATTATTCCTATTATATATGTTAAAGCTGCCATAAATAAAAATAGCGTAAAGTCACTAAAATTTTCAAAATCACTTGAATTCAAACTGTAGGCTTCAAAAAGCATACAATTTTATAAACGGCGCGATGTGCAAATAGCACAGTACTTGACACTGTCACAATTTGTGTACAAATTGAACCCAAAAAAGCTTCTTTCACATGAGATCGCTACATGTTTTCAGTAATCGTATTTTTGGCCGGAAACGGAACTAAATACATTTTTGCAGCGCTTTAACGAATTTTGTCGTCATTTTGTACAAATTAAAAGATTTACTTTCAAAAAATATAATTTTCCGACCAAAACACGCAATGTTTTTACTAAAACTGACCGGCACAACCCGTAGTAACCGTATCCGGGAAATGATGTCAAATTACACTTTTTGTTGGTATTACTACTCCTATTAGAATTTCCATAAAGTGCGCACACCTTTTTTCGCCTTTTATCGCCGGCGCACAGTGCATTTCGCCTTTTTTCCTTGATTTGTTACTCAGCACCGTGCATTTTGCGGGTTTTCGCACAGTGCAAACTCGAAAAAGTGGTCTGCACTGTGCGAATGGAGTTGAAAAACTCTCACGTCGCGGCGATTGATGCACGGTGCGGAAACTTGCGCAAAAAGGTGAAATGCACTGTGCAAATTGTCGCTGGAGTGATTTCCGCGATATGCACTGTGAAAAAAAAACAAAAGTTACCTTTGCACTGTGCAATTTCCTGCGTTTTGCACCGTGCAATAGGCGTTTTTCGGCTGTCGCTTGCATCCTGACGTTTTTTGCACAGTGCATTTTGCACTTTCCCACGTTTGTCGCCACCGCACAGTGAATTTCGTTCTTTTCGCACAGTGCGAACCTCCAAAAAAAGCCTTTTGCACTGTGCAAATTCCTGCCGCCGACGCAGCGACATAGCTGAAACTTGCTTGTCGCAGCGATCTGTCGGCGCACAGTGCAAAAACCATGAAAAGGTCAAATGCACGGTGCAAAATGGAGATTTTTTGTGCACGGTGCGGGGAAAGCATTAAAATAACCATGCACTCTATGAAAATACTACTACAATAACATTTTTGATGGCAATGTTCGTCGACAAAGAACTTTTGGATAAAAAAAAGTTTAATTTTGGTCCAGACAAAAGCATTTACATCCCTATTAAGCGGCTATAAACGCCCGGAATAGACGCTATAAATGGCGATGGGCAATCGGGAAAGCGAAAAAAAAGTTGGGCCAAAAAATGGAGGAAATCCGAGGAAGTTCGTGGTGACCGGAAGAAGGAGTAAATTTAGGACATTTTGAAACGACACAGAACTTTTTGCGGTGCTGAAAAAATTTAGTTTACAGGAAACGCTGAAAAAATATCTGTGCTTCCGAGAAAATGACAAATTTTGAGGGAGTTGAAGTGAAAATAGAACAGCTCTATACGGTGCACGTATAAATAATACAAAAATTTTGCACAGTGCGGTGAACAGAATTTTTGCACAGTGCGGTAAACCAATTTTTGCACAGTGCAGTTACAAAAACTTTGCACAGTGCGGTAATAATGTTTTTGCACAGTGCGGTGAACAGAATTTTTGCACAGTGCGGTAAACGAATTTTTGCACAGTGCAGTAACAAACACTTTGCACAGTGCACTTACGAAAATTTTGCACAGTGCGGTGAACAAAATTTTGCACAGCGCAGTGAATTCACAATGCAGTCAAAGAATTTTTGCACTGTGCTGTAAAAATTTTTTATACAATGCATTCGGGAAAATCTTGCACAGTGCCGTAACAACTTTTTGCACAGTGCATTCGTAGAAAATTTGCAGATTGCAGTCATATTTTTTTTGCACTGTGCAGCTGAAAAGATTTTGCACAGTGCGGTCATAATGTTTTTGCACAGTGCGGTGAACAGAATTTTTGCACAGTGCGGTAAACAAATTTTTGCACAGTGCAGTTACAAAAACTTTGCACAGTGCGGTAAGCAAATTTTTGCACAGTGCAGTCAGGATGTTTTTGCACGGTGCACTTACAAAAATTTGCACAGTGCGGTAAAAAAAATTTTCATAGTGCGGTCAAAAAATGAGTCATTATGTAAAAACTTACTTCTTCTTTCAAGAACAAAGTTCACAGTGAAAAACTCCGACCAAACGAATAAATCTCGGATCTCCATCTAGATAATGACAGGATTTCCATTGAGTAATTGAGGGTCAATTCCATTGTCTTTGGAGGAAAAATGGCACGGATTGTGAGAAAAAAAATTTCGACAAAAAAGGAAGACGACGTGATTCTTTGTCGTCATTGTTCCATGCTACACAAAAACAAAAAATCTCATTGTAAATTCTAATTTTTCGCATCGCATTGGGGAATGGTAACTCTTAAATTTTCGAGAGATTTTTTTGACTGCAAGGTGCGGTCAATTTGGTATTGCACTGTGTCAAACATTTTTGGGATCGCACTGTGCAAAATATTTGTTACTGCACTGCGCAAAAAATTGTTACCGCACTGTGCAAAATTTTTCTGATTGCACTGTGCAAAACATTTCTGGGATCGCACTGTGCATAATTTTTGTAACTGCACTGTGCAAAATGTTTGTAAATGCAGTGTGCAAAATTTACTAACTCCACTGTGCAAAATGTTTGTAAATGCACTGTGCAAAAAAATTTTGGGATCGCACTGTGCAAAAAATTTTTGGGATCGCACTGTGCAAAATTTTCTTTGCTGCACTGTGCAAAAAATCTTTGGGATCGCACTGTGCAAAACTTAAACTACAGAAATTTGAATACATTCTTGATTGCCCACATCCATCTTTGTGGTCTCAAAAAAATGTTGTCTCAAAATAAAAAATTCGGGATTCATTTCAAAGAACGGAGCCGGTCCAGTGGAAGCGTCCGATTTGATTGGCCTTATGTTCGGGGCGGCGTGAAAATTGTAATTCGCCTAATTTCTCCGTCCTTCAGATGAGAATTGGAAATGAAAATTTTTCGTTTGGAAGCAGTAAAATTGTGGTGACATCAAAGTATTATATATATGTATATTCTCTCAAAAAAATTGAAGTTTTCAGAGTTTCCAAAAAATACAATGCAATTTCACCTGGTTTTAATGGCATACCAAATTCGTATCGAATATGAAATTAGTTATGAAAGCGGGAAAAGCGTAAACATCGTATTTTCGAAACATTACAGAGGGAAGATGACATTTTTATATTGTACTTGAGAGCTGATATAAAAATTGCAATTTTTGGGTGGAATCCGGGTTGGCTGGATATTTAATAAGTCGCATGAAACATTACAGGGACTATACTTTGTTATACATTTGACTGATCTAAATTTTCGACGTGTCAAGTCTTCCTCTGACCTTATTTTAGATGGATATCCAGTGTAATATAACTGCTAAAATCACAAAAAATCTTTTGAAAAATGAAAATTACTGTATTCTAAATTATTGCCGTAGGCATTAGCTGTATAGCATAGTCCAAAAATTTCTATCAATAATGACGATGACGTAGTAATTGTCGTTTTTTCAACGACAACCCCCCTTCAAGAGCTCGCTAGAAAAAAGTCGAAGTTACAGTAAGAATCGCGCAGTCCTGACGCCACAACCCCCTCGAATTTGGTCCATACGTTCCACCCTCATCTCCCCAGCCCAAAACATGAACCTTCTCCGGGTCCAAGTGCCATTATTTTCCAGCTTACGCTGCCTCCCTTCCCCCTCCCAAGAATGGGGCGGGGCCTGCGCGCTTTCTACTGCGACATAAGAGCGAAGATGGCAAATAAACCAAAAGTAAATTGGATTGGAAAAGTAATGGCAAAGTAGCGGGATAGCCGCAGGGCATATGCGATTCGATTACCGCCCCACAGACAGGGCCGGATTCTCGAAGGCGGATATGGGAGAAATGCTCCGATGACATAAGTTTTATAGAACGTGACAAGGACGAGAACCTACCGTATGTATGGTGTAAACAACCATCGGAAGAGCGGAATCTGGGGGAGGTTATGACGCCGAATTGTATATAGTATATTATCCATCTTGGGGTGTCCATCAAAGTTATGCCAAAAGATTAACAACAACTGACATGAGCTCGGCGATGCCGACAGAACAAGATGATGAGTATAACATGTTGTTCCGAAAGAAAGCGAGAGGCTACGGTGCATGCCGAGGACGAGATTTTGAGAGGAATTTCGAAAATCATACGGTGACACAAAAAAAACGCAATTTTTGTAATTGACATTGCAATATGTCTTTGGATAGTGACCGTTTAAGGGCACAGTAGAGCTACCTTTGAATCGCGTTTTTTACGGCGTGGGAAACGAAATTTCCAAAAAGTTTTTTTTATGCCTTGCAGCTAAAACAAAGGCGGCAGAGTTGCAAACGGATCCGAGAAATGTTTTTTGACCGATTTCTTGTCAAATTTGGTAAAAGCCAGGTCGTTTTTGACAAAGTTTACCATTTGCAAGCGATATGGATTCTTTTCAGACTTGTTTCGACCGGTAATACCTAGTGGGAAAATTTTAAAATAATTTTTCCGATAAATCTTTGGACGAAAAGCCAATTTGAAGAGTTTCCTTCTCAATTTGACGTGCGTTGCAATTAGGTTACCTCCCGTTTAAAGGGACAGAACAGCTACTTTTGAATTGCGCTTTGTACGGCGTGGAAACGAAATGTCCAAAAAGTTTCTTTGTCTACTGTACCAATAACAACGGAAAAAAAAATAATGGTGACCTTCTACATGCTTACTAATAATTATTTTACTGTTTGCAACTTTGTCGCATTTGTTTTTGCTGTAGGACATAAAAAAACTTTTTTGACATTTCGTTTCACACGCCGTAAAAAGCGCAATTCAAAAGTAGCTGTTCTGGCCCTTTAGTCTCGAAATGATTTTAAAAAACTCAGGGTGCGAACGACAGCCCAAAAAACCTATTACATTGTGCAAAACGCAAGAAATTGCACAGTACAAAGGGAAGTTTTTTTTCGCGCAGTGCATGTCGCGGAAATCACTCCATCGACTTTACGGACGGATTGGTACTACTTGGGCCATAAAGTCCCAACAATTTTATCGCTGCTGTCGCGCACGAAAAGTGCAGTGCGGTCGCGGAAAAGTGCTTGTCGCTTGGATAAAAACAGGAAATCGCCGCGACGGCCGCGAAAAAAATGAAAAATGCACTGTACAAAATTGTCGGGACTTTATGTCGCGTGCAGTATTATACATTAGTGCATTTTCGTTTATTTTTCGCGGCCGGCGCGACGATTTCTCGTTTTTACCCAAGCGACATGAACTTTTCGGCGAGTGCACTCGCGCGACATCGGCGATAACATTCTACGGACTTTATATAAAGTCTCGACAATTTCGCACGGTGCATTTTTCTCAAATTTTCGCGGCCGTCGCGGCCATTTCCCGTTTTTACCCAAGCGACAAACACTTTTCCGCGACCGCACCCCAATTTGCGCGCGCGACACCGGCGATAAAATTCTACGGGAATTACGGCGTGAGTAGTATTACTAAAGTCCGTAGAATCTTATCGCCGATGTCGCGCGAGTGCACTCGCCGAAAAGTTCATGTCGCTTGGGTTAAAAACGAGAAATCGCCGCGACGGCCGCGAAAAATAAACGAAAAAGGACAGTGCAAAATTCTGCGAACTATGTGTCGCGAGTAGTCGCAAAACCAAATAGCTGCCCGCAAGTGTATGTGAACTATAAGTAGACATCTTTCTCGCAACCAGACATGGCTAGGGCCGGGCCGGGCTTCGGGAATTTCGAAAAAGGCCGGGCCGACAATTTTTGGGGCCGGGCTTAGCGCCTGACCTGATTCTTTGGGGCCGGGCTTCGGGCTCGGAAAAATTTCGGCCCGGCCCCCTTTTGGAAAAAAGTTTGGTTTCGGCGTTTGCCTGATCTTGGCATTCTGTTTTTACAGGTAATTGTAGCCTTTACAGGGCTATTACTTCTGTACATTTTTTTGGTTTTTGATGATTTTCAATTTTTTTAAAAGTTTTTAGTTTAATTCGAGTACTGCAAGCAACGCTATAAGGTTATTTTTCGTCTTCATAGCCCGCATATGGCCAAAAAACACAATGCCAAAAAATTGCCAAAATGGCGGGAAATTCAAAAAAATAAAAAAAAATGCAGGTGCCGGGCCGGACCAAAAAATCCTCAGGGCCGGGGCCGGGCCGATCTTTGGGTTCCCTAAGGCCGGGCCGGTTTTGAAAATTTCGAAAAGGGCCGGGCCGACTTTTTAGGGGGCCGGGCTCCGAAGTGCCAAAAGCCCGGCCCCCTAGCCATGTCTGCTCGCAACTTTGCCAAAATTTAATAATCACAATACCAAACAACTAAGATCAACCCTCACCGCCCTCTTTTCAAATCGTTCGCTTTCCTCATACCAAACGAATTTGGGCCATTTTCTCGCAACGTTTGGCAATTCTGTTACGGTAATTCGGTTAAAAATACCCACGCTTCTTGTGTGAGTTTCTGTTCCGCGGAAACGGCCCATTTCGTGTTCAGCACGCGAGATTTTTTGGGCCGACAAAGGAAACAAAGTCGTTGCAAATTTCGTTACAACGAAACTTTGGAAACCGTTGAAAAAGTATGCGTTTTTTCACTACAAGACGATTATATAATACATATTAGACCTTGAAAATACAAAAAAAAAAAATTTAATGCCAAATATAGCGTAATTTTATATCAAATACGAATATAGACAAAGCGTTTGGTCGAACATTATCCTCGCCCGAGGTCCTCATTGTTTGGATAAAGTTCAACAAACCGGAAGACGAACAAATTTGGAAACGGGACGCATGTATAATATTATATAACAAAACTGATTTTTGAGCAGTTGTGACATCAAAGTACGTATATATATATATCATCCTTTCAGAAAAACAAATTTAAAATTTTTTTTTGAATTGCCGGGAATATATGATTGTATATGATATACTAGTCCGTCCATATGGTCGTTGGAGTGATTTCTGCGATATGCACTGTGAGAAAACAAAAGTTCCGCTTGCACTGTGCAAGTTTTTGCTTTTTGCACCGTGCAATAGGCTTTTTTTGGCTGTCGCTCGCACTCTGACCTTTTTTGCATAGTGCAAACGCCAAAAATCACTACAGCCACTTTCCGGACGGATTAGTATGTAACATGTGAGCAGAAGGTCTCCAAAAAATTCAAATAAATTTCGATTTGCTGCGACAGCTCCAAAGAAGGAAACACAGTTTGCCAAGGGAAGTGACAGAAACGAAAGTCGCTGCAGTGATTTTTGTAGCAGCTAGCTCCTAAATTTTGCAAATTCGTGTTAGGACTAATATGAAACTACAATGGGACCTTCGCACAACAAACCTTGCCTACAAAAAACAAATTTTCAGAGGTCACACGAGTCAATTTTGGGACAAAATGAACGTTCGCATGACGCAACCTTCCTACTAGCCCGTTCGCAAAGTCGCTGCAGTGATTTTTGTAGTTTGCACTGTGCAAAAAAGTCAGGGTGAGGGCGACAGCCAAACAAAGTCTACTGCACGGTGCAAAAAACAACAAATTGCACAGGGCAAAGTGAACTTTTTTACTTCCAGTGCCGCAGACACTCGACCGACTTTACGGACGGAGTAGTAAGGAATAACCGACATTTTTATCTTGCACTTTATAAAAACCAGAGCTACGCCTCTAAAATTGCAAAAATTCGACATTTTTCTGATACTAGTCCGTTCGTATAGTCTGATTTCCGCGACATGCACTGTGCGAAAACAAAAGTTTTCTTTGCACTGTGCAGTTTTTTACATTTTGCACGGTGCAATAGGCTTTTTTCGGCTGTCGCTCACACCCTGACCTTTTTTGCACAGTGCAAACACTAAGAATATCTCCAGCGACTTTGCGAACGGACTAGTATTCTGAAGGTAAAAAGTCATCCTACAAGCCAAAAAATTATTATTTTACTTTTTCAAAGTCTTCCCGACCTTGTCTTTGCGGTAGGAGATCTAACATTTCGCCTCTCAAGCCGTAAAAAGCGCAACTCAAAAGTAAGTGTACTATTTCTTTCAAGATTATCTCGACTACACCTTCAAAGGACGACTTAAAGGGCCAACATCACCATTTTTGAATCGCGCGTTTTACGCCTTGGAAACGAAATGTCCAAAAAGTTTCTTTGTCTACTGTATCATTAACAACGAAAAGAAATAATGGTGACATTTTACATGGTCACTAATAATTATTTTACTGTTTGCATCTCTGCCACTTTTGTTTTTGCTGCAGGACCTAAAAAGCCTTTTTTGACATTTCGTTTCACACGCCGCAAAAAGGCGCAATTTAAAAGTTGTTGGTCCTTCAAAACTTTTATGATTTGATTTTTTGCCCTAAGGCAAAGAAAAACTTAAAACTTCTTGAAGCAAACCCACGACCAAAAAACGTCTTTTTTCCATGAGCGAACTCTTGGACCGACGTCCAAAACAGCGTCATAACAAGGACAGAAAACGCAATCAGTCCAAAAATAGCAATCCCAAAACAGTATTATCCGCAGATGGAAAACAACAAGATCTCAGGAAGAATTTATTACGTCTTATATCTGGTTGAGTCTCTGTTAGTGTTTCCATAAAGTGCGCAGACTTTTTTCGGCCTTTTATCGCCGGCGCACAGTGCATTTTGCCTCTTTTCCTCGATTTGTCGCTCACGCACCGTGCATTTGGTGTTTTTCGCACAGTGCAAACTTGAAAAAGCGGTCTGCACTGTGCGAATTTGTTGAAAAAAAGCTTACGTTGCGGCGATTAAAGCACAGCGCACGTCAAATCGAAAAAGCAAAAGAGAGGGAACTGTTCAAGTTGGCACTCCATCACAAATTTGGAGTCCGAAAAATCTTTTTTGATCGATTTCTTGTCCAATTTGGCAAAAACCAGGTCGTTTTTGACAAAAGTTGACCATTTTCAAGCTCTCTGAATGTTTTGAGACTCGTTTTGACCGGAGAAATCTGAAGAAAAATTCACAAAATAATTTTTCCGATAAATGTTTGGACGAAAAGCCAACTTGAAGAGTTCTCTCCTCGATTTGAAATGCAGCTGCTTTCGAGCCATCGCTCCTCTTTTTCATGGTGAGAATGCCTTTTGCACAGTGCATTTTACCTTTTTGCATCAAAACCGCGCGACAAAAGCTTTTTTCAACTACGGTGCAGTCGCACAGTGCAGACCACTTTTTCAAGTTTGCACTGTGCGAAAAACAGCAAAATGCACGGTGCGTGAGCGACAAATCGTGGAAAAAAGGAAAAATGCACAGTGCGCCGGCGATAAAACACCGAAAAAAGTCTACGCACTTTATGGAAACACTAGTGAAACGCTTTTAGTTTTACTCAACCCGCACGATCCGATGCATATTCCCCTTCTTCGGGCTGACCCACACTTCATCGCGGATCTTCTCTACTTGGCCATGATCATCCCTGACAAGGACAATTATCACATAATGATGTCCTTGGTCGAATTGTATTGTCGCGCTTTGAACACCGTCAAAATGGTAGTTCGCTTTTCGTTGGCGAGAATACAATTGCACTCCGGCTGCAGCTAGCTCCTAAATTTTGCAAATTCATGTTAGGACTAATATGAAACTACAATGGGACTTTCGCACAACAAACCTTGCCTACAAAAAACAAATTTTCAGAGGTCACAGGAGTCAATTTTGGGCCAAAATGAACGTTCGCATGACGAAACCTTCCTACTAGCCCGTTCGCAAAGTCGCTGCAGTGATTTTTGTTGTTTGCACTGTGCAAAAAAGTCAGGGTGAGAGCGACAGCCGAAAAAAGTCTGCAGCACGGTGCAAAAAACAAGAAATTGCACAGGACAAAGTGAACGTTTTTACTTCCAGTGCCGCAGACACTCGACCGACTTTACGGACGGAATAGTAAGGCATAAATGTCATTTTTATCTTGCACTTTATAAAGACCAGAGCTAGGCCTCTAAAATTGCAAAAATTCGACATTTCCAACTACTCGCGCTCAAAGTCCAGACAATTTTGTCGCCGAGGTCGCGCATGATCTTTGGTGAAAAGGGCATGTCGCTTGGGTAAAAACGGGAAGTCGCGGCGATGACGGCGGAAAAACAAAGAAAAGTGCACGGTGCAAAATTGTCCGGACTTTTGAGCGCGAGTAGTACTAGTGCGTTCGCAAAGTCGCTGGAATGGTTTTTGGCGTCTGCACAGTGCGAAAGAAGTCAGGGTCTCTAAAAAGCGACAGCCAAAAAAAGTCCACTGCACGGTGCAAAAAGCAAGAAATCGCACAGTGCAAAGCGAATTTTTCTTTTCGCACAGTGCATATCGCAGAAATCGCTCCAGTGACTTCACAATGTCGCTCAGGGCGTAGCTAGGGGGAGGGACATAAGGGGTAACCCTCCCAGCCAGGGGTCGGCGACAAAAACTAAAAATGGGGTAAGGGGAGACTAAGGTAAATTTTCGCGGCGCTTCGGAAATTACATGTGGTCCAAAACCTAACTTGTGACAATATAGAGATAAATAAATATATATATATATATATATATATATATATATGTATAAATATACATATACTATATGTGCTTCGCTTTTCATTCAAAAAAATTAGTTTACCTTAACCTTAGGACCTGACACTGGAATGACTTGGTCTTTAGGTTGTGACCAACAGAATTGAAAGACTAGCAGCAAGAAGAAGAGAAAAAGCTTGAAAATCATTTTAAAAGACCCTTTAGGTCTTTATGAATTGCAATTCACATGTACAAAAGATGTATTTATTGCATTTTCATATGGAAATAAACCTAATTCAAACGTTATTAAAATTTTTAATTAAACGTCTACCACGCTTTACTTCGTATTTCACCATCACAAGTCAGTGTTTCAACGTAAATTGACATTTTGCACCCTGCGACCTTTTTTTGGTTTTTGCACTGCGCACCGCCATATCGCTGCGACATAAGCAAGTTCCATCTACGTCGCACGTCAAATCGAAAGGGGAAGTCTTCAAGTTGGCGATTCGTCTTTGACACTTCGCAACATCGACGAAAAATAATTTTTTTGGGTATCTAAATTTGCCATTTCTCGTTAGTATTTGCTGAAAAGTATCGCAAATTGTTGGAAAAAATTATTTTATTACATTTTGGAAGTTATTTCGCCGTTTTCCGTCAAAAACTAGCTACAAACGTAAATCCAGAAAAAAGGCGGCCGCTAGGAAAATAATTTTTCGCACGTGTTGCACAATGCCAAACGACGATAAGCCAAATCGCTGAGTTCCCCCTCTCTTTCGCTTTCTCGATTTGACGTACGTCGCTGCGTCGGCGCCAGAAATTTGCACAGTGCAAACGGCTTTTTTTGAGGTTTGCACTGTGCGAAACGAGTGAAATTCACTGTGCGGGGGCGTGCGAAAGTGCAAAATGCACTGTGCCATCAATGCGACAAATGCCCATGCACTTAAATATTAACACTGTGGCCGCAAAGTTTTTATGACGACTTAATTTTGACGGATTATGCAAACCCTCTTTTTAAATTTGGAACGCATCGTGGGAGGAATTAGCGAACTCTGCAACGAAGGACAAACACATTTGTTTTGGCCCCAATACGTAAATAAATACAAGAAAATGCGGAGAAAGTACAGTTTTTTTGGACTTTTCGATGGCAATAGATCATTAAAACGCCAGCGCACGTCGAATCGAAAAAGCAAGAGAGAGGGAACTCTTCAAGTTGGCGATTCGTCTTTGACACTTCGCAACACGTCCGAAAAATTATTTTTCTAGCTGCCGCCTTTTTTCTTGATTTACGTTTAGAGCCAGTATTTGAGGGAAAACGGCAAAATAACTGCAAAAAACATAATAAAATAATTGATTTCGCACAGTGCGGAAGTGGCACAAAAAGCAATTTTCTGCACTGTGCAGTTCAAAACAAAACTGAAACCGAAAAAAATTAAAGTTTCCGCACAGTGCGCCTGCTGCCGGCTCTTATTTTGATGCAAAAAAATGCAATTTTTCAAAATGCAAAGTGCAAAAAATGAGGCAAATTTGGTTGCACAGTGCGTGGTTAAGCTGAAAAAATTAATTTCAAAGCGCACAGTGCGAAAAAATTTTAAAAAAATCATTGCACTGTACGTCAAATCAAAAAGGAAAGTCTTCAAGTTGGCGATTCGCCTTTGACACTTCGCAACACGTGCCAAAAATTATTTTCCGAGCTGCCGCTTCTTGATTTACGCTTATAGCCAGTAGGGTTGTGGTTTTGACAGATTTTTTCAAAGTGACGTCAAATTGACGTCAAATTGCCGTCATTTTTGTCAAATTGCGTCAAATTGCTGTCGTGTCGGTCGGAAGCTGTCTAACGATTAAACAAACATTATTTAAGGTAGTATAATGCCTTCAAACATGTTCAAGACCATATAAACATTAAATCAACAACTTAAAACAACAAAAAGAGTTTGCTAGATCCATTTCCGGATCATCTTCGTCCTCGTTCCCGCTGTCACTATCATCCAAATCATTTCATTGATGAATTGAGTCAGTGAAACTGTAGGCGTTTTGCAGTAAATTCCAAGAAATTTAGGCGGGAAAGTTTTTCGTTGTGGGTCAAAATTCTCGATTTTTGGAAAAATTCTAAAAAATTCCCCAAAAAAATCAATTTGACAAATCAAAATGACAGAGCAATTTGTCATGACGAAAATGACGGCAATTTGGCAACTTGACAGACCGTCCAGTTGACGGGCGGCACAACCTAATAGCCAGTATTTGAGGGAAAACGGCGAAATAACTGCAAAAAACATAATAAAATAATTTTTTCCAACAGTTTGCGATACTTTTCAGCAGAATCTAACAAAAAATGGCAAATTTAGATACCCAAAAAATTACTTTTCTTCGATGTTGCGAAGTGTCAAAGACGAGTCGCCAACTTGAAGACTTCCCTTTTTGATTTGACGTGCAGCGACTTTTGAATCGCGTGGAAACGAAATGTCCAAAAAGTTTCTTCGTCTACTGTACCAATAACAACGGAAAAAAATAATGATGACATTCTACATGCTTACTAATAATTATTTCACTGTTTGCAACTCTGCCGCCTTTGTTTTCGCTGCAGGACATAAAAAAACTTTTTTGACATTTCGTTTCCTACGCCGTAAAACGCGCAATTCAACAGTAGTTGTTCTGGCCTTTTAAAAGGCCAGCTTTTGAATTGCGATTTTTACGGCGTAGAAAACAAAATGTCAAAAAAAACGATTTGTTTGTCCTGCAACGAAAACAAGGTCTGCAAAATTGCAAGCAGTAAAATTTGAAGGAAGCGGACAAAGCAAAAAAATTTAATTAAAAAGGGACGTACTCGAAGTGCGACGCTCAGACTTTCGACCCAAAAATCTTGGTCGTCACTGCAAAGTGCAAGCTAGATGTCTGGCATATACCACGGAAAGATTATTCTAAATTTGGGCCAAGTTTCATCAAACTCTGAGCGAATCTAAAAAAATCCGGGTTCGTCTTCTTCAACGTACAAGAAAAAAGCTGTAACAGTGAGCACTCGTCGCAGCAAAAATTTGCGTCTCGCCGCACCAAATTTCCAAGCGCCGCGACGCGATGATGGGCAATTCTAAAGTGAGACAAGTGTTCATTATTTTTCCGACAGACTAGTCCATCCGTCAAGTCGCTGGATTGACTTTTGCGACATGCACTGTGCGAAAACAAAAGCTCACTTTGCACTGTGCAATTTCTTGCCTTTTGCACCGTGCAATTGGCTTTTTTCGGGGTCGCTCGCACCCTGACACCAGTTTAGTTGTAGCAGGGTTTATTTTGGTATAAATTAATCTGTTCCACTTACTAGTCTGCCCGCAAAGTCGCTTGAGTGATTTCGGCGACATGCACTGTGCGAAAACAAAAGTTCTCTTTGCACTGTGCAATTTTTTGCTTTTTGCACCGTGCAATAGGCTTTTTTCGGCTGTCGCTCGCACCCTGACTTTTTTGCACAGTGAATATCACGGAAATCGCTCCAGCGACTTTGCAAACGCCGCACTCGCGCACCAAATTCCCAAGCGCCGCGACTCGATGATGGGCAATTCTAAAGTGCGACAAGTGCTCATTACTTTTCCGACAGACTAGTCCATCCGTAAAGTCACGTCGGATCTAAAAAGCAAAAGAGAGGGAACTGTTCAAGTTGGCACTTCGTCACAAACTTGGGGTCCAAAAAATCTTTTCTGACCGATTTCTAGTCTAATTTGGCAAAAACCAGGTCTTTTTTGACAAAGCTTACCATCCTCAAGCTATATGGATTCTTTTCAGGCTTTTTTGACCGGCAATGTCTAGCTGTAAAATTTTAAAATAATTTTTCCGATAAATCTTTGGACGAAAAGCCAATTTGAAGACTTCCCTTCTCAATTTGACGTGCGCCGCCGCAAAGCGCGACAGGCGCTAGCACAGTGCAAAATGTTTCAAAATGGCCCGTGCACCGTGCAAAAAGAAGCAGAATGCACTGTGCGTCGCACGTCAAATCGAAAAAGCAAAAGAGAGGGAACTCTTCAAGTTGACACTTCGTCACGAATTTGGAGTCCGAAAAATGTTTTCTGATCGATTTCTTGTCCAATTTAGTAAAACTCAGGTCGTTTTTTAAAAAAAATTAACCATTTTCAAGCTCTCTGAATTTTTTGAGACTTTTTGACCGAAAAAATCTCAAGAAAAATTTCCAAAATAATTTTTCCGATAAATCTTTGGACGAAAAGCCAATTTGAAGAGTTCCCTTCTCAATTTGACGTGCGTCGCCGCAAAATCGAAAAAACTAAAAAGAGGGAACTCTTCAAGTTGACACTTCGTCACAAATTTGGAGTCCGAAAAATGTTTCCTGATCGATTTCTTGTTCAATTTGGTAAAACTCAGGTCGTTTTTTAAAAAAAATTAACCATTTTCAAGCTCTCTGAATTTTTTGAGACTTTTTGACCGAAAAAATCTCAAGAAAAATTTCCAAAATAATTTTTCCGATAAATCTTTGGACGAAAAGCCAATTTGAAGAGTTCCCTTCTCAATTTGACGTGCGCCGCCGCAAAGCGCGACAGGCGCTAGCACAGTGCAGAAAGTTTCAAAATGGCCCGTGCACCGTGCAAAAAGAAGCAGAATGCACTGTGCGTCGCACGTCAAATCGAAAAAGCAAAAGAGAGGGAACTCTTCAAGTTGACACTTCGTCACGAATTTGGAGTCCGAAAAATGTTTTCTGATCGATTTCTTGTCCAATTTAGTAAAACTCAGGTCGTTTTTTAAAAAAAATTAACCATTTTCAAGCTCTCTGAATTTTTTGAGACTTTTTGACCGAAAAAATCTCAAGAAAAATTTCCAAAATAATTTTTCCGATAAATCTTTGGACGAAAAGCCAACTTGAAGAGTTCCCTTCTCAATTTGTCGTGCGTCGCCGCAAAATCGAAAAAACTAAAAAGAGGGAACTCTTCAAGTTGACACTTCGTCACGAATTTGGAGTCCGAAAAATGTTTTCTGATCGATTTCTTGTCCAATTTAGTAAAACTCAGGTCGTTTTTTAAAAAAAATTAACCATTTTCAAGCTCTCTGAATTTTTTGAGACTTTTTGACCGAAAAAATCTCAAGAAAAATTTCCAAAATAATTTTTCCGATAAATCTTTGGACGAAAAGCCAATTTGAAGAGTTCCCTTCTCAATTTGACGTGCGCCGCCGCAAAGCGCGACAGGCGCTAGCACAGTGCAGAAAGTTTCAAAATGGCCCGTGCACCGTGCAAAAAGAAGCAGAATGCACTGTGCGTCGCACGTCAAATCGAAAAAGCAAAAGAGAGGGAACTCTTCAAGTTGACACTTCGTCACAAATTTGGAGTCCGAAAAATGTTTCCTGATCGATTTCTTGTTCAATTTGGTAAAACTCAGGTCGTTTTTTAAAAAAAATTAACTATTTTCAAGCTCTCTGAATTTTTTGAGACTTTTTGACCAAAAAAATCTCAAGAAAAATTTACAAAATAATTTTTCCGATAAATCTTTGGACGAAAAGCCAATTTGAAAAGTTGCTTTCTCAATTTGACGTGCGTCGCACTTTGGGCACTTAGCCTTGTGAATTACATCCCTAACTAGCAACAATTCGCCACAGGTGTTTTAACAGACATCTTGAACACTCAAACTGAACTGTAATCTTTACTCTCTTCCTACACGCATTTCTGCACGCCTCGCGGCGTAGTGGCCAACCTAATTTGTCCTTATATTACTCCTTGTCTTCTCAAGAAATCCACCCTCAAATTGGCGCAAATGAAACATTTTTGAAGGCTAATGTCACAATTCTAGTTAATGTTTTAGAAGAAACAAGAGACCATGTTGCATTCTTTGAAGTCCCAAAAAAATCGTCACATTTTCGCGGAATTAGCGAAGGAAATTAGCCAAATTTAAGGGGAAAACGAAGTTTTAACGCATTATTTCTAATTTTGTAAATACGATAGACAAATTAAATTGTCTGCGATCAGAGATCAGATTTGGCGGAATCAAGTGTTTTCTATAATTTTGGAGACAATTCAGAGAAACGAGAGAGAAAATAGAAGAAAATCATATTATTCATGAGAAGTTGGTAACAAATAATATAATAAAATGATAAATTGGCTCAATTAAAGTGAACAATGTGTATTCGAGGAACTTATGATACTGTATTTTGGCATTCTTCAAAATTTTAGCCAAAAATAACGGCTTAAAACAGAATGCCAAAATTGGCGGAAATTTGAATTTTTGAATTACGAATCGAGTAAAAACATTAGAAATAGGTTAAAATTGACCAAAGTCTTAAAATTACTGAAAAATAATTTTTTATTACCGCCTGCAACAGAATGCCAAGATTTTTCAAAACTAAAACATTAGTTTAGAATAACGAAAAGCCATAACAAAAATCGCATCTAGAAGTCCGAAGTCAAGGCATACCATATGTTCTTTCCCGTCTAGCGTTCACCAAGTTCAATGCGTCCGGCGATATCCGGAAACTCATTGAAAACAAATTTCACAACGGAAAAGCAATCAAAGTGCGTCTAGAATTGTAAAGGAACTGGCTGAAATTCAGACAGAGGTCAAAACAACAGCGTCCAGATATATTTTGGATTCAAGCCCTAAGGGAAAATAAAAAAAAAATAAAAAAAAGTTAAAAAAATTTTTAATGTTTTTGACGACAAAATTTTTACGATGGTGTTATTGCTGAAGTTTTTATATCTAATACAAAGTCCTGTACTGTAAATTAAGATGCAATACCGAAATTGTAAATTTCGAGGGTATTCAAATTGTTTTACACTGAAAACTGCACAAAATTAGACACTTTCCATTACTTTTTGTGATTTTTGGGTCTCACCACGAAATTAATAAAATTTGGCCGCTGTAAAACGACTTTGATTTCAAGTACAACTTTTTTGAAGCCCTCAGGGCGTATAAAATCCTTTCATTTTATGAAAAATCCCAAAAATTCAAATTTTCATTTTGCACGGTGCGAGCAAATAATAAAAAAAAAAAGAAAATTCAAGAATTCCAAATTTCCCCTTCATTTCCTCTGTGCTCGCCTCATTTCGCAAAAGTTTCGCTCCGCGGATCAGTCGTTTGGAGGCTGCCGTTTCTCCGCCAACAAAATCCATCGACGTAACAGGGAGGGGGATGGGCTCGAACAACGTGGACGACCCGCGCATGCCACAAGTCGGCTCGATCGTCTCGCATCCGCAGTACAAGTTCCAGGTGATCCGATGTCTGGCGTCGGGGCCGTTCTCGGACGTCTACGTGGTGAGGGACGTGAACGGAGGCAGTCAGTACGCGATGAAGACCGAGAAACAGGAGGGGAATCTGAGGCGAGTGTTGGAATCAGGGAATAGCTCAGATTTTGATGAAACTCGCAAGAAAATTGGATTCAGCTTGGAAAAAGTTCCTTATTCCGGCCACAACAAAGGTCCTCTACGAACTGCGCCCAACCTTGGGAACTAAAGTTAGGAAAAAAGGCTTTGACCTAGCTGGTACTGAATTACTATAATAGCTCTATAGTGTTAAGTGTACCTAAAAAGGCTATGAAGACTCATTTAGTTCTATACGGAGGCAAAAAGTTTAGTTTCGGTCAGGTTTCATCGTATAAAGTGTAAAATCGCAGGCTGCAGCCGTCTTTGAAGGGTAAGGAGGTACGTAAAACAAAAGGTATCCTAAATCCGCTGTTCGTGCGTTGCCAGCGATAAATAGAGCCTGCACGCCAAATTGGGGCTAATTCCGACCAGTTTCCGCAAAGTTTTAAGTTGTGGCCAGAAACTTTTACCCGGAAGAAATTTAGATTAGAGTTTGCTAAGAGCTATAAAAAATTTTTAAACCGCGTTTTGCAGAAACTGCAGAGATTTCTTAGTCGGAAATTGGCTAAATTCGGCAATTTTGGCTCGTTTCCGATTTAAAAATCCCAGTCGTCTCTGCAAAGTGTATACAAAAAATGGGGGGTACCAAAAACGAAAAATTTAGGGTACCCAAATAAAAATCGGGGGTACCCCAAATTTTTTTGCGTCTGATTTTAATGAAACTTGGGGCAAAATTCAGATTAGAGTTCGTTAAGACATATGAAAAATTTTTAGCTGGCGTTTTGCAGAAACGAACAAGATCTTTCGATCGGAAACGTTGCCAAATTTAGCCCATTTCCAACCAAAACAACTCAGCAGTTTCTGCAAAACGCGAGCTAAAAATTTTTAATACCTCTTAACGAACTCTAATCAAAGTTTTCCGCAAGTTCCATTAAAGTCAAACGCAAAAAATTTTGGGTTCCCCCGATTTTATTCATTTTTTATCCCAAATTTCGTTTCAGACCCGTCCTCAAGCTGGATGTGTTCGTTCTCAGCCAACTCGGCCACCTTCCCGGCTTCCCGCACCTCGTCGCCGCATATCGCACTCCGCATTTCAAGTTCGCTGTGATGCAATTGGTGGGGCCGGACTTGAACCGACTCCGGCGCGCCATGCCCGCAAAAAGATTCAGTCTCAGCACGGCGTTGAAGATTTGTCAGCAAACCTTGAAGCGGATCGAAACACTTCATGATCTGGGATGGCTTTGCCGCGACATCAAGGCACCCAACTTTGCGATCGGTCTCGGAGAAAAGGATGGAGTTGTGTACATGTTGGACTTTGGATTCGCGAAGCGATTCCGGTGAGTTTTGATACAAAAAGAGGTCGATATTTTGGGAAGGGGGCACCACAAATATTACCCCTCAATTTTGATGAAACTTGGCACCAATTTAGATTAGAGCTTTCTAAGACATTTGCGAAATTTTTAGCCCGCGTTTTGCAGAAACGACCGAGATTTTTAGGTCGAAAATGGGATTTTTTCCAACTTTTTCGACCTAAGAACCTTCGAGGTTTCTGCAAAACGCGGAATAAAAATCTCACAGGTGTCTTCGAAAATTCAGGAGTAAAATTGTCCCAAGTTTCGTCAAAATCAAAGGGCCAAGCTTGAGACACACTATACCAATTACAAGTCCGTCAGTAAAGTCGCTGGAGTGATTTCCGCGACATGCACTGTGAGAAAAAACAAAAGTCCGCTTTGAACTGTGCAATCTCATGCTTTTTGCACCGTACAATAGGCTTTTTTCTGCTGTCGCTCGCTCCCTAACTTTTTTTGCACAGTGCATGTCGCCGAAATCACTTCAGCGACTTTGCGAATGGACTAGCATCACACCTTCCTGTTAAAATGTCTTTTTTAGCGACAAGAACGGTGCTCTTCTGCCTCCTCGTCCCGCCGCCGCTCTTCTCGGAACCATTCATTATGCCTCGTTGGCCTCTCACATGAACCAAGAACAATGTCGAAGAGACGATCTGGAGAGTTGGCTTTACATGGCGGTCGAGCTTTGCTCGGGCCACTTGCCTTGGGCCAAGCTGGACCCTCTGAAGCACCATAAAATCATTTGCGATTGGAAGCAATTCATCCGTGTCCACGGCCGCGAACACTTCTTCGCCAATTGCCCCGAGGAACTGGATAGCATACTCGCTATCATTGACAGCTTAGCGTGAGTTTTGGGAGAGGGCAAAATGGATTTTTGGGGCGAAAATGTGGTCTTGAAACAACAAGTGCAGCATCTGAAGATTGACCTCTTGATTTAATCTAAATTATGTATACACCTGTAAATCGGCCATAAAACAGTCTCTGAAAATTTTGGCTGGCCATTTGCAAGAGCAGCTGAGACATTAACCGATCATAAACGAAAGAGTACGTTAATTTAGGAGATACAGTCAGAGAGAAAAAGTTTTTCAGATTATAATTTTCTTAATTTGGCACAGGAAAAGTTGATGTTTACCAGAAAAAAATCAAAAAGTAATACCAAAACACATTTTTCCCTGACTTCCTATCCCCATTTAACGTACCCTCTCGCAAAAATGATCGTTGAATGTCTCAACAGCGCTTGCAAATGGCTAGTCAAAATTTTCAGAGACTGTTTTATGGCCGATTTAGAGGTGTATACATAATTTAAACGAAATCTGAGTAAAACACTTTTACAGGCAGTAATTTCCCCATTTGCAGCTTTACTGACCGCCCACATTACGAAATGCTCGATTATCAGTTGCAAAAGGCGGTCCAACGCCTCGGCATCGACCCGAACGCGCCCATGGACTGGCAGGTGGACAAGAAGGTCAAGGAGAAGGCCAACTTTGTCGGAGAGTTGGGTCAATCGGATGCGGCCTCGATTATGATGCGCGAGCATCTGCTCAAAAAAGCATCGGAATCGCGAATTCGCCAAGCCATGAACGAAGACGAGGAGGAACGAGACGTGCGTACGGCTCGATCCCCGGCCAAGAAGCCGTCGTACGTCTGGACGGGCAAGGAAACTTCGCTGAGAACCCCATCGTGTAAGGACAAGTACAATATCAAAGATGCGGTTAGATAAAGTACATTTTTAGCAATTTTGAAGCCATAAAAAGCTGTGTTTCTCTTGCTTAGGTCTACTTTTTTTATTTGACATTATTTCAGCCCATCAGGCCCCATTCCGACACAACTCTCCCTGATTTTGCATTCTGTGATATATCCGTCGAATAAACGCTTTGTGGGCAATGTTTTGTCGAGTTTTTCAGCGTTTCAGCAAAACGAGTGTTCCTCGACATGTCTAGTACGCTAAAGTTCCATCAAAACAAAAGACAACAAAAAGAACTCACCATTTTTTAACATTAACACAAAATCAGGTGTCTAAAAGAAAAAAATCTTCGATCAAGCAGCTAAATACGCTGGAAATCCTTCGACTCCTACCGCAAAACACCAAAAATAGGCCTACAAAACTGCAGAAACGTTTCTGGCCAAGTTTTAGCACCTGCCACAGAATGCCAAACCTTGATTTCCCTGACTTTCGCTTATTTTCGGAAAAAATATTTTTCGGAAAGAAAAATAGTTTTTGATGTTCAAATTGATGGATTTGTAAGAGAAAATCGTTGAAACAGATTGGTTAATATGTCGCTAGCCAAGTATGGAACAGCTCACGAAAATTTGGAGGACGAGAAAAGTAAGATTTATCTGGTTTTATTGATGTTTAGAGAAGATTGATGGATTCTAATGGAAGTGAAGGTTGAAAAGATGGGAAAAAGTCTATCACAGTAAGGATAGACCTTTTCCTTGATCTGGCCGAAAGAAATGTAGCTCTTTTTTAAAAATTTTGCCAGAATTTCTTTATTTGGATGGCTAATGGAGAATGTAAATTTTAGCTTTAAATTTATGTATGGGTCCCCTGGAAGTGGGTAAAAATACGTATATTACGTTTTAATATACGCGCTTCCTCATTTATCTTTTCTATTACTCATTTATCTTGTTTGTTTAAAGTAAACGTTCTGATCCATCATGGATAATATAAAATTATTTGTTTTTAGACACCGCCGTTTCTCGTCGTCCCACCGCAATTCAAGACGAGATCGTGACTGATGAGAAGGGTCGCCGGAGATTTCATGGTGCCTTTACTGGCGGATTTTCGGCAGGTTATTTCAATACGGTTGGTTCTAGACATGGATGGGTTCCTCAAACGTTCAGGTCAAGTCGTGATGAGCGTCCCGACGAGCCAAAGCAGTCTGTGGACGACTTTATGGATGATGAAGTAAGTGTTTTACTGTTGTTAGCTTTGACTTTTAGGTTTGACGTCATTTTTGGTAGTGCTCATGGATAATATAAATCTGGGCCGGAGAGGGCTTAATTAAGGTTACAGATTTCTATTTTTATCTCTTTTGGGCCTTTTCTGTGTTTTTTTCTAGAAAAGATGTAAAAATTTTTGGTTTCAACAGAATTACGACCTTATTTCCCTCTACTTACCTAAAATAAGGTCGAATTTTGTAATTTATATCATTTTACCCAAAGTTTGTGGTTTTTTGCGATCCATTGACTTCACTTGTTCTAGGACAGAGGCGAATTTGGATTTGCCCATCAAAAAATCCGGACCAAATCCAATTTTATGGCCCAGCTTAATGATCAGTCTAAAAACGCTCCGTTAGCATGGGAGCGAGCTGGCCCTTCAACGTCCAAGAATTTCAATGATTTGGCTATGACTCTGGCTTCAACTTTTCAAGGAGTGAAGTGAGTTTTTCTATTGTCTTAATAATTTTATTTTTTGGATTAAAATCTATGTTATTTATGATTTTTAGTGATTCGATTGGAGTGAAAATCTTGAAAAAGATGGGCTGGCGGCCTGGAAAGGGAATTGGACCAAGATTGAAAAGGAGACAATTAGAGAGACAAAAAGGTAAGATGATTTTTTGACATTGATGTCTAGTGTAATATAAATTTTGTTGAGTTTTTGTCGAAAATTGGTTTAAAATAAAGATTTAGAGGAAAAATACGAGGGTGGTTTTAATATTTTTTGTTTTAGTTAACGACGCGCGTCAGCTCGGCCGTTCGGCCGCTTTCAATTCCGATGAAGTGGAAGCCATGGAAGAACTGGCTCCAGACGCTGAATATGCCCCGGATGATATCCCCCGACTATTTTTGCAGCCAAATCAGGGCGAACATGGTCTTGGATATCGGCCTTTGGAGAAGTCGAATGTTCTGGAAGAAGATTTTTTGATGAAAGTTGACGCGTATAAAGAAAAGGCCAAATCCAAGGGAATTCGAGGCCAAGCCTTCGGAGTTGGCGCTTTCGAGGAAGATGACGATGATGTGTATGCAAATGAGGACATTTCCAAATATGATTTCGCCATTGGGGGAGAGGAAAGCGATATTAGAGAGGTGAAAAGATGTAAGATGATTTTTGATGAAATTTTGAAAATAATTTAATTGTTACATCCTTCCCAAATTGTCTAATTTTTCAGATGAGACCGCATTTGTCTCCGCCCAACATCTCGAACGCCCGAAATTTTATCGCGCCCCAGAACCCAGCCGACATTTCGACCCTCAACATCGCGCTTCTCCGATCATTTTGAAAGACAATTTACCCGAGTTAGGCCAAGCCTTCCAGAGTCTGAATCCGTTACAGAAAGCCGTCTTTCTAGGAGATCGAAGTGGATCAGTTTTGGAATTGCTTTCTTCCGCCGACAGGGAAAAATTGAAGCTATTGACGAAAAAAGCGGAAATTGAAACGAAAATTGCGAGAAAGGTAAGGAAATTTTTGTTGGAAACAGTTTATTGGGGCCTAGAGGGCTTGGAAACGAAATTTTTTAATGTTTACTTGAGTGTTTTTTGATACTTTTTGACAGTTTTTGTATGAGAAATGGGAATTTTTTGATTTTCGATGTAAAGGTGATGTTTTGATTGATGAAATGCATTTTTTATTGGCTGAAATTGTATGTTATGCAGTACAGACGAGGTTTTTCGACTGGTCGATTCGGAAGTTTGAGGTTTTGGCGTTTTTTTAAATGGGAGTTTTGAATTTTTATGGATTTTTCTTAAATTTCGCTAATTTTTGTTGTATGATGGGTTAGGTAAAGTGTTTAAAGATGCTTGCCGATAAATTTACCAACCAGTGGATTTGGTGTTTTCAAGTTTTTTCGTTGGTTTTTGACATAATTGGGATTTTTTGGATTAGTTTACGCCTTTTCTGGGGATAGACGTATTTTACAATTCCAGGAAGCCACGAAAAGAAAAGCGGAGCCGGAACCCTTCGAAGAAGAGCCAATGAAAGCCCATCGGTTCAAAACATTTGTCCATTATCTGAAATCGGGCCATGAAATGACGGCCCCACTCGAAATGACCCGCCTCGAATGGGAAGAGGAAATAAAACAGTTCGAAAATCATCTCACTCCTGAACTAAGAGCACTACTTCCGTCTGTGAGAGATCGACAGCAACCTCTGGCCAGGCTAACCACCGCTCAACCGATCGCTGACCAGCTGAAGAATAGATTTAGGGTAAGATAAGGTCATTTTATGAATTTTGTAGGTCCGATTTTGATCTTTTTTGATGGCATTGGGTACTATGAGCTCTGTAAAGACTTAATAAGGAATTATAAAAATGAGTTTTATGTATTTTATCTGAAATATAGTGTTTGTTGGAGATTTTGTCCAATTTTTATATTATTTTAGACTTTTTTGATAGTTTTTTAGTCTAGAAAGCTCTACAGCGCATCCTAAAGCAACATCTGGAATTTCTAACCCGTATTTTTCCAGAATTCTTACAAGTCGATTTATTTTTTTGCCATTTTTGATTTGATTTATATTATTTTAGACCGAAGCCTCGACTTCAATCAAACAAGAGCCCGCCGAGACCTCGGCCGAAGGAACCAGACGTCTCGCCGTTCAACAAAAACAATTCGGCCCCCTGACAAGGCAAAAATTCACATGGTACCCATCAAAATACCTGGTCAAATACTTCAATGTGGAAGATCCATACCCAGAATCGAGAGAAGAGGGATGCCCGGACATTGTGAAGAAGCATTTACATCGAAAGGATTACAGTCTGGACATGCTGGGCCTAGCGGATACACAAAAAGAAGTGGTCGATCGAATTGTAAATTCTTTTGATACCTTTTGATACTTTTTGAGGGTTTTTTGGATTTTCGTCGGTTTTGTTTTGATTTATGGGGAAAACATTGAAATACAAGAGGAATTTGTGAAATTGAAGGTTGAGTGGAAAAATTTAAACCGATTTTTTGCCGGAAAAATAAAGAAAATTCAAAAAAGATTTTTTTTTTGAGATTTTTTCTGGTTTTTCGAAAATTTCCAATAATCTGAGAAAATTGACTCCAGAGAAAGATGAGAACTCGTATTTTACAATTTTTGTTGATTTTTTGTCTGAAATTTTTTGAAAATTACGATTTTGGCAATTTTTTAACATGTCGTATTTTAAAAATTTTTCGAATTTTGTATACTGTGTATGATTTGTAGGGCCGTGAAGCACACGATCGCCGAAGATCTCGATGGGAAGCCGAAAAAGAACCACCGAAACCGGTGGAAAAAGTTTTTGAAGCCCCTGCGCCAGAAACGGAAAAACCAACGTTCCTTCCGCCAATTTCTCTGCTACAAGCCGTTTTTGAACATGGAATGGACCTAGAATCGGACGAGGAAGAAGATCCCGTCGATGAACCGGAAATTCCATCGACAAATTCGTCGATGAAAAATGGAAATGAGACGAATGGAGGAGAAAACGAAGTCCCTACGACCTCAAAAAGTCCCGTGAGATTTGTTACAGTACTGGATTTGGTGGAATCTGATGATGAATATGGCCCGAAGATACCTGATATATTACCATTGGAAATGGATCCAAAAGAGAAAGAAAAAATTATCCCCAAGGCGCCGGATATAATCGAAATCGATGATAGTTCGGAGGAATCGAGCGAAGAAGAGAGTCATCGACATAAAAAGAGGAAAAGAAGAGATTCGGAGGGCGAAAAACGAAAAAAATCGAAGAAAAATAAGAAAGAAAAGAAGAAAAAAGAGAAGAAACGGAAGAGAAGAGACAGCTAGATGTAAGCTGGACCCGAAATGCTCGATTGAATGGAGCGAGCATGGTCTTACGCTAAGGATAAACGAGGAAGATATCGGAGAAAACGTGTAAAATAATAAAAAATTTGAAAAAATGAGATTTTTGAAGGTTTGATGAGAAATTTTGATAAGAAGTTGCTACTAAAGATTGAAGTTAGTGGTGTTATGGTAGATGAAAGAAATTGCAAAGTATTTTGAGTAGTTTGAATTGAATTGAGCATTAAGGTTTAGAGGTATTCATCATGAACATAGCTTTTTTTCAAAATTTTTTAAATACTTTTTTTGATTTTTGCGGATTTTGGAATGGAAAATTACCAGTCAATTCTGAGTGAATTTTTCTATAAAAAATCAATTTTGTCATCGCAAAATTCCTAAAGATACAACCGAAAAATGTTTTTTCTCTGACCGACTCTCCTTATTTTACGTACTCTCTCGCAAAAAGATGGTTGAATATCTCGGCTGCGCTTGTAAAATGTGAGCTAAAATTTTCAGGGATTGACATGTCACCTATTTAGGTTTAAATCAGTAAGTTCAAAAAAAAATTGTGCTCGTGTTTTGCAGGCCCCACCGACTTTTTTTTTGGGCCGGAAATTGGGAAAAATTCTACGTTTTCCTGCATTTTACGGACTGAAAAGAATCGTCGTCTTGTTTCAGTGAGAAACATGAACATTCAACATGAAATCAATCTTCTCGACGCAAAATTCCTAAAGATATAGCCGAAAAATGTTTTTACTCTGACCGACTCTCTTCATTTTACGTACTCTCTCGCAAAAAGATGGTTGAATATCTCGGCTACGCTTGTAAAATGTGAGCTAAAATCTTCAGGGCTTGGCATATGACATATTAGGTGATGTGTGCAAAATTTGAAGGAAATCTGTATATTGCACTTGGGGTTACCTCCTTAGGGAAAAATATTTATAGAAATGTGAAATACGTACGCCCAGTGCCAATTTGAAAAGCAATCAGAAATATGTTTTCTTTTTTATGATAATCACCTGGAATTTTTAATTAAAATTCAAATTTACTGTTTGCATTTTGCAAACTGTAAATTTCTAAGGGATTTGCTCCCCAATTTCTCTCCAAACACGATTAGGCATTCAATGAAAATTTGAGCAGTTTGTTATTACTCTCGGATTTCGTGCACTCGACCCATTTTTGAGCACTCCCCTTTTTTAATTCAATTTCCCTGGAAATTACATTGTTCTTGGTCGACAATCTGGGAGGATAAAGTTTGAAGAAAAGAAATGGAAATAACAACAATGTTTTTTTTGCGTGGTAATTTCGGGACATATAGTAGGGAAATGTAGGATGATTTAAATTTTTTAATGGTAAAATACGGTGAATACATTATCGAGTGTAACATTTAGATTTCCTTCAAATTTTGCGCATACCACATAAATAGGTCACATGTCAATCCCTGAAAATTTTTGCTCACATGTTACAAGCGCAGCCGAGACAATCAACCATCTTTTTGCGAGAGAGTACGTAAAATGAGGAGAGTTGGTCGGAGAAAAAAAGGTTTTTTGGCTGTATCTTTAGGAATTTTGACCAAAATTCGCAAAAAAAGTGTCACATTTTTGCCAACTTTTCGCATATGGCTTAGAAAAAATAATACTAAATTTGTGTCGAATTTCATACCCTGTAAGTCTTTGCCAGGTTTCAATCAAGGTCCGAGTATGTCATGAAACTTCTGTATTTTATCGACTGTTTCAACCACATTCTCCTTGCCAACCCGTGGGCTCAAGCATCATTTGGCTAGAGTAAATTGCCCCCCCCCCCCTCTTTCTCCACATAATTTCCGGAATTTGAATAGGCCAAGTGAAGTGGAAATAAATGAAAACGTTTTAAACCTGACTCCCTCCCAATGTCAAATGCAGACGGCCGAGCAATTCCCATTCGCATTCTTGGGGAATTTTTTGGTTTTTTTAGCAATTTTGTTTTTGTAATTATTTTTCGGTGGAAAGGTCTTTGTACTCGGGGAACGCGAGACACTCGGACCTTGATGCAACTTGCCACAAACTTACAGAGCACGTATTCCAAGTGCAACGCTCAGATTTTGATGAAATTTGACGCAAATTTAGAATAATTTTTCTTAAGACATATGCGAGATTTCTAGAACGCGCTTTGCAGAAACTACCGAGATTTTTAGGTCGGAAGTTGAAAAAGATGAGGCACTCTTTTGCAAATTTTGGTATGTCAAGTTTCATGCCTATTTATACTGAAGAGAGTAATGTTTCCACAAAAAAATGAATTTTTTCCGCCCAGAATTGGCAAATATATGGCCAAAAAGTTTTTTTTTTAAACTTTTTGGCCATATATTTGAGTTTTTTTCTCTGACCGCTCTCCACATGTTCGTACTCTCCCTCTACGGCAAACATAGGCACAATATTCCCAATGTTTTCACAAAAAATTCATGTTTTCCGCATAAAACGGGCAAAGATACGGTCAAAACTGTTTTCTCTGTCACCGCTCTCCGCGTTTCGCGTACTCTCTCGGCCGCAAAGATCGTTGAATGTCTTGGCATCCCCGGCAAAGCGTGAGCTAAAATTTTCAGCAATGTGGCCTGTGGCCGTTACAATTTTAGCTCGCGCTTTGCGGCGAGAGCCGAGATATTGAACGATTTTTGCGGCCGAGAGAGTACGCAAAACGCGGAGGGCGGTCACAGAGCAAAACACTTTTTGGCTATAACTTTGCCAGTTTCGCGCGGAAAAAATTGATTTTGCTATGGAAACGTTACACTTTGCGACTTTGCGGTAGATTCTGCAAAGCGCGAGCAAAAAAATTTGCATATGTCTTAGAAAATTGTAACGTAAATTTATGTTGAGTTTCTTCAAAATCCGATCATCCCAATTTGACCTCTGGTCCTACAAATTTTCAGCGCCTCCGGCTAGCCTAGGACGGGTCTAAAGATGAGCTTTTCCGACGCTCTGATCTCTGAGTCCGCTAATATTTTCCACTGGTTATTATTGTCGTCGGACCTTCCCCATCTCCCCCCGACTGCTCCCATGGGGGGATTTGGCCCATCATTCTTATGGCCATCCGCCGCTCCCTGGTGTCCTCAGGGCATGTGTGGCGTCGGGGAAACATATTCATTCCTCACTGTGACATTCATTGTCATTTGGGCTCTTCGTTACAAATTTACGGGCCTCGGGCGAAGGAACGGCCGCCTTCCACGACATTTGTTGCCGGTTCGAGGGCAATGAATCGAGTTGAAGATGAAAACAAAGGCTTCTGTTTTTTTGGGTCGACTAATTGAGAAGGTCTAGCGAAGACTAGACATGGCTACCGGACGGGCCCGCTGTTGGGCCGGGCCAGCTCTCAGAAAATTTGAAACGGCCCGTAGTACCAAAAATTCAGAGTCTGGAAATGAAAATTGGGGTAGCAAACAAAAATAAGGTGTCGAGATGCCATCGTACTGGCAGCGAAATCATACACGACTATCTACGATCATTTTCAAAAGGTTTACACCACTTTTCTAAATTTTTCTTTCATCCTCTCTTAGTTATGTTATACTTGCCGGGAGACTTGATTTCTACGGGCCAGCCCGGCGCGGGCCCAAGGCCGGGCCAAGGCAAATTTGAGACGGCCCAGGGCCGGGCCATCCTCTTTGGGGCCAGCTCGCGGGCCGCAATTTTCGGCCCGAAAGCCATGTAGACATGTCTCTCGCATGGGACCGAGCCAAAAATCTTTGCCCGTTCTCAATTTTCTTAAAAGGGCAAAACAACTACATTTGAATCTCGCTTTAACGGCTTGGAAGACGAAATGTCACAAAATTTTGCCGGCCCTCGTCTTAAGACGGAATTAGAAATAGCTCAAAATAATCGCATAGATTATAAAATGCATCCTCAGCAATTTTTCAACTGTCTCTACTTTGTTTTAATGGCGTGACAGACCAAGAAATTTGTGACATTTCGTCTTCCACGCCGTGAACGCGAAATTCAAATGTTATTGGTTTAGTGCTTCAAGGGCCGGCCCAGTTAGGCCCGCTAGTGCAACAGGGTGTTTCAAAAAGTATATATGTGCAAATATCTTTGTGCTCTTTGCAGCTATCCCAATAAGTTTAAATTGATTTTTTTTACTAGTTGAAGCCGTTTTTGGCTTCGTGCCACAGAACAAATCGCACTTGATTCCGAATTGCTGAGACTTTGAATTTCGCATTTTCGACCACCCACAGTCCGGGCACACCGTTTTTTGCCCTTCCAATTCCCGAACATTACCATTTTCCCTCTATATTACCCCTCTTTCGCGTACTGATGGCCAAAGTCATTTTTCTTTCTTTAATGGCCCGAAATTCGCAAGAAACCCTCATAAACCGCCCCGCCCGATATTGTTTATTCGGCCTCGAGGCGTTTACGGAACTTTATTTATTACGCACTTTCAGCGCTCCTAATGTTCGGGCCGGCGTGGCTCGGCGCCTTCGGCTATATCGCGCAAATCGCCAACATTGCATTGGATGTGAGTTGGAAACGTAGTAATTAGCACAAGTGGTTCTGGGAAATTGTTATTGGTTTTTGGATTACTGCTTTACTAGTACTAGTCCGTCCGCAAAGTCGTTGGAGTGAATTCTGCGACATGCACTGTGCGAAAACAAAAGTTCACCCTTGCACTGTGCAATTTCTTGGTTTTTGCACCGTGCAAGCAACAAAAATCACTCCAGCGACTTTCCGGACCGACTAGTACTATTAGTATTTTCACAAAGTGCATGGACATTTGTCACTTGCCGCACCGCGCACAAAAAAACTCCATTTTGCACGGTGCATTTGGCCTTTTTCTGGTTTATTGCACTGTGCGCCGACGGCGACGCAAACTTTTTTCAACTACGTCGCTGCGTCGGCAGCTGGAATTTGCACAGTGCGATAAAAATGTTTTTGAAGGTTTGCACTGTGCAAAAAAGGGAAAATTCACTGTGCGGTGGCGACAAGCGTGGGAAAAGTGCAAAATGCACTGTGCGCAAGCGACAAAATGTCCATGCACTTTATGAAAATAATAATAGTATTTCCATAAAGTGCGTAGATTTTTTTCGGTGTTTTATCGCCATCGCACAGTGCATTTTGCGGGTTTTCCACGATTTGTCATCGATTATACTGTCCCTTCATAGAGAGAGAGAGAGCTGAGGATCAGAAAATTCCTCTCTTCAAAAGAGCGTTACTATTGGAAATGGCTGGGGTGATTCTTGGCGTTTGCACTGTGCAGAAAAAGTCAGGGTGCGAGCGACAGCCCAAAAAAGCCTATTGCACGGTGCAAAAGGCAAGAAATTGCACAGTGCAAAGGAAACTTTTGTGTTCTCGCAGTGCATGTCGCGGAAATCACTCCAGCGACTTTGCAAACGGATTAGTATCTAATTTTGTCAAAAACTTTGGTATTTGGGATGCTTCAACGATGCAATGATCCTGTCTTGCACTGTAGTTCACATAGGAAATCTTTATTTTCCGTTTTGCAGAAGCCACAGAAATTTTGGACCGGGAATAGACAAAAAAACCTCGAAGGCTTCTGCAAAGCGCGAGTTATAATTCTCTATAGAAAAATGTCATCTAAATTTGTCGCAAGTCTCGTCGGAGCGTTGAATTTTAAATACTCCTCTTATAGCACAGTCAAATTGCCCAAGTTGCTCCCCAAAAAATCTCGTTGCTTTGACCAAAATAAGATCTAAAACTTGCAGCCTGCCCTTCATGCGGCTCCATCATTGCTAAGACGCTCCCAAAATGGGAGTATCCCACTGCTAACAGCTATTGACACATGCTTATCAAGGTACACAGTCAATATCGACGCTATTCAGCCATTGTTTGACGACATTGAGAACAAAATTTTGGGAAATGAGGAATACTCGGACGACATGCGGATAACCAAAGTCTTCCAACGACTGGACGCATTTTCAGCGACGGACTTATTGATGAAATCAGCAAAACCATCGCGGAAGGTGGAAAATTCAACAATTGAGGCGATTTTATCGATGAACGACGGCGATTCATCGATAAAAATGGGAAATTCGTCGATGGAAACTCTTGATTCGTCGATGAATTTGACTATCTCGGCAATGGAGAATAATAATTCGTCAGTTGAAACGGATTTTAACGAAGATTCACGTAATTCATCGATGAATAATCAAAATCCATCGATGAAGTTCGATTTTGAGTACGCTTGTGGCCATGTTTACATAACGCCTGAGGTGCAAATCATAAATTTCTTGGAAATTGGTCGATTTTATCATAAAATTTCCGAAATTGACCAAATTCTCGATGGAAACTCGACAATTTTCATCAACGACTTGATGGAAGCGCAGAAAACCGCCGATGAGAGGACAAAAATTGTGCTTCAAGAGATGGTCGACAATTTGCTAATGGATTTTGACAAATATTACGAGCCGTTTCATCGACTCAAGCTGGTCGTTGATGAAATTGCAAGGTTCAGCAAGGTGAATTTTTGATGACAATTTGCAAAGTGAGACTGTAACAATTTTCAGGAGAATCCGGATAACTCGGCCTTCAGAGACGTGCAACTTGGCCAATGGGGAAAGCTGAGTGACGCGTTGAATGTCTACGCTATGGTGAGCAAATTTTTTCGTTATATTTTTGCGCACTTTGAGCGGAAAAATTGATTTTTTGGAGTGACATTACTAGTCCGTCCGCAAAGTCGCTGGAGTGATTTCCGCGACATTCACTGTGCAAAAAAAGTCAGGGTGCGAGCGACAGCCGAAAAAAGCCTATTGCACGGTGCAAAAAGCAAGAAATTGCACGGTGCAAAGGTAACTTTTGTTTTCGCACAGTTCATGTCGCGGAAATCACTCCAGCGACTTTGCGGACAGACTAGTAAGTGGAACAGATTAATTTATACCAAAATAAACCCTTCTACAACGAAACTGGTGTCAGGGTCCAAGCGACAGCCAAAAAAAGCCTATTGCACGGTGCAAAAAGCCAGAAATTGCACAGTGCAAACGGAACTTTTGTTTTCGCACAGTGCAGATCGCGGAAATCACTTCAGCGACTTTGCGAACAAACTAGTATGCTCGTCATCTACAATCCAACCTATAATATAATTTTCGTCCTAAAAATGAAAAATTTTTTTGACTTTTGGAAAGTTTCGTTTGCACTGTGCAATTTCTTGGCTTTTGCACCGTGCAATAGGATTTTTTCGGCTGTCGCTCGCATCGCACGGCAACCCAAAATAGAAGAAAAATGTCGCTCGCACAATTTTAATGTTTCGTCGAAACAAAATGTCACGATTGACAAAAGAAATAAAATAATTCCGAGAAAAATATTTTCCATCAAAAACGAAAAATTCATTTGCAACATTTCGTTTCATTTCAATCGATACAAAGTGGGCGATCTGCGAAAAGGGGCGGGAGACTCTACGGGTTGCCGTGAACCGTGACCTTTTTTCACAGTGCAAACGCCAAAAATCACTCCAACGACTTTCCGGACCGACTAGTACTTTAGGCCTCAGCAAACTCTGTAATTTTCAATATGAAAATCAAAAAAAAAATTTTTTTTGTACTTAAAAAAAATTTTTTTTATTTTTTCAATTTTCAGTACCGTTACAAAGGCTGGCATTGGGTAAACTACTCCAACCCTTCTTGTTCGAACGTTCTATCAATCCTCAAACCCACCATAAACAACGAAACATTGCTGTTATCGAAGCTACAGTATGCCTACGACGCGTCGCTGCGATTCTCCCGCAATTTTGAGCCTTTTTTGGGGCTGATTCGAAGAGAGGTCCGCGATCGGAACGAGTCGACCGCAACCGAGCTGCTGATCCACATTTGTCGCATTCTGAATGGATTCGCGGATCCGGGCAGCGGCCGTTTGGAGGAGGTTTTGGAGATCAAATTGAAGCCGGAATTGAGTGTCAAAGAGGCCTGCGAATGCGTGAATGTGAGGCCGCCGCCCGGCTACGAACAGGCGGTGCAAAAGATGAGGAAGTCGAGATTGCGAAGGTTCTCGTTGCTTTGGCCGTTCTTGTAAATATAAAATAATATATTTTTTTGAGGGGATGTAAAAGTTTTTTGTGACAAAAAAACCTTAATCAAAGGTGTGTAGCATCACAACAAATCCATAGAAAATTTTTATTCGTTATACCAATCAAAAAAAAAAATGTCGCTGGACTGACTTCCGCGACATGCACTGTGCGAAAACAAAAGTTCCCTTTGCACCGTGCAATTTCTTGCTTTTTGCACCGTGCAATAGGCTTTTTTCGGCTGTCGCTCGCACCCTCACTTCTTTTGCACTGTGCAAACGCCAAAAATCACCCCAGTGACGTTCCGGACGGACTTTTATCGCCGGCGCACAGTGCATTTTGCCTTTTTTCTCCGATTTGTCGCTCACGCACCGTGCATTTTGGCGTTTTTCGCACAGTGCAAACTTGAAAAGCGGTCTGCACTGTGCGATGCACGCACTTGAAAAAAGCTTAAGTCGCGACAAATTGATGCATAGTGCGAAAACTTGGAGAAGAAGGTGAAATTCACTGTGCAAAATTTGTCGCCGGCGCACAGTGCATTTTGCCTTTTTCCCGCAGCGGCGATTTTTATTCACGGTGCAAAAAAGTGGAATGCACTGTGCAAAGAAAACTTTTGTTTTTTCACATTGCATGTCGCCGAAATCACTAGCGACTTTACAAACGGACTAGTATATGCAAAATTTCAAAAAAAAAACCAAGCTATATTTTTATTTCAAAAAAATGACAAAAACTGTGAGAAATCGCTAAAATAATGGTTAAGCTTCAAAACAAATGAACACAAATTTCGTCAAAAGCCTCAAAAAATCGCAAAAACTCCAAAAAAGTAATCTTAATTCAAAAAAAACCTTCAAAAATGTTTGAATGGCCACAAAAACCGGACTCCTTCCATTCGTTCCATGCCCAAATACCATTCACAGCTCTTGTTGGGTCTCAGCTTCAACGCCATGTATCGGCCACATTCCGATTCCGCCACATCGTAGCCGCAAGTGCAGCGCGACACCGTCGACGGGCTCACCAACAAATCTTTTCGCGAAATTTCCGGACCTGGAAGACAGATCAACAAGTTTTCGTCCAACACTTTCTCCAGTTGACACTTTGGGAAGATGACTTCGCGGTCGGCGAGACGATGGGTTCGCCAGAGATTACGGTAGAGTGGGGAGTCGGTGCTAAAAATTCGGTTTTTTGAGGGGAAATTATATTACTTTAGGTATAAATCATCAATTTTTAGCAAGAAAAAGTCTCATTTTAGACAAAAATTATATTATTTTAGGTGATATTTAAATTGTTTTAAAAATTTTTGGGGAAAATAATATTACTTTAGGTATAAATAATCAATTTTTAGCAAGAAAAAGTCTTATTTTAGACAAAAATTATATTATTTTAGGTGATATTTAAATTTTCCTTCAAAAAATTTCTTTTTTTAAAAATTTTTGGTAAAAATAATATTACTTTAGGTATAAATCATCAATTTTTAGCAAGAAAAAGTCTTATTTTGGGCAAAAAGTATATTATTTTAGACAAAAATTATATTACTTTAGATGAGTTTTGAATTTTCGATCAAAAAAAAACTTTTTTGAACATTTTTTTGTATTTTTTAGACAAAACAAATCTAATTTTACTCCAAATTGTATTTTTACCCAAAAATTATATGATTTCATATAACAACCAACAATTTTTCGACTGAAAATGCCTTACTTTTGTCCCATCAACCCGTAAATCGCCCGAAAACTTACTCTAAATACTCGATTTGTGGGTAAAAGTCCTTCGCATCCGCTGAATCTTCATTTCCATTCAATTCATCGCTTTGCTGAAAAAAAATCAAATTAAAATTTTTTGAAAAATTCATCAAATCTCCTCACCTTATCCGTGTCGCTCTCCCGACTCGAATTCAAAGCGAATCCGGAGAAATTGGCTTCGGTTTGAGGCTCTTCCTTCGGCTCTTTCGGAGTTCCTCGAATCGCATTCGCAACCAAATTCATCAACTGCGCTTCCGCGTCGCTCCGAGCCTGACTGACCACTCTGTGCATGGGATTGGTCGGATCGTCGTGACGGGGACGGCCGCGAGGTCTTTTTGGGAGACTTGGATCCTGAAAAATTTTAAAAAATAAAAAAAATAAAAAAAAAAAAAAAATTCAAAATGTCTCAAACACAGTGTAACACTTCTGTTACCCGTCCGAAAAGTCGCTGGAGTAATTTTTGGAGTCTGCACTGTGCAAAAAAGGTCAGGGTGCGAGCGACAGCCGAAAAAACCAATTGCACGGTGCAAGAAGCAAGAGATTGCACAGTGCGAAGTGAAATTTTGTTTTTTGCACTGTGCATGTCGCGGAAATCACATCAGCGACTTTACGGACGGACTAGTACACTGAAAACTTGCTAAAACAAACAATTTCTAATTTTAGCAAATTTCATCATTTTTTCCACGTAAAAGTGCCAAAGATATAGCAAAAAGTGTTTTTTTCTCTGAATGCTCTCCGCGTTTCGCGTACTCTCTAAAGATTGTTCAATATCTCGGCTCTTCCTGCAAAGCGCGAGCTAAAACTTTCAGGAATTGAAATGTGCCCCATTTAGAACATCTATGCAAATTTTGAAACATATCGCTCGCTCAAACTTCGAGTTATAACCCTTTTTTTATATTACACTAGACCTCAACCCAATTTTCTTCAAATTTCTTACCCTTTGCGGATGCAAACGTGGTCTTCCTCTTGGCCGACGGATCCCCAGCAATCTGTGGACAAAGTTCAGTGCCACAGCTTCATTGCTTTTCTTGCCGTCCGACAAATGCAGCTTGATTTTTGGTCGGGGCAAAGGAGCCGGCGGGAGTGGAGCCGAAGTCGATGGTGCCAATTTTGAAGATTCCGGAGCTTCTGGATCGTTTTTCGTGACGATTGGAGCGAAATTCGGATTCGGGAGAATATATTCCGTCCAATCCACCGGATTCTTACAAGGCCGACCTCGAGGACGTTTGGGGGTGTCTTCCTAAAAATTAAAAAAAAAATTTTAATAGGTCTTAAAATGTGGCCAACAGAACTAAAAAAATTTTAGCTCGCGCTTTCCAAGTTAAACCGAAATTTTCAACCATCTTTTTTCGACACAGCACCTAAAATTAGGAGATTGCCAGAAAAAAACTTTTTTGATCGTATCTCTGCGAAATTCAAGGGGAAAATTGATTTTTTGGTGGAAAAATTGTACAAGGTGTCCCGAGAAATATAACAAAACGTATTTGTGAATATCTTTGTGCTCTTTAAAGATACGCAAGAAGTTTAAAATGCATCCAAAATTCGAAGTCGTCAATGGTAAAACGCCCGAAAAGCTACTGAGACCGAAAGAGAGCATCTTACCAGACGTGGCAAACCTAGTTTCATCCGGAGGAAAAAAGACTGGGCTTTATACAAGGATGTGACATTTTTAAACGACGTTAAATGTCTCCGCCGAAAAATGGTGTCTCCACCGAAAAAAAATTCTTTGGCACATTCTACAAACGCACGACTTCGAATTTTAGATGCATTTTAAGCTTCTTGTGCATCTTCAAACAGCACAAAGATATTCACAAATACGTTTTGTAATATTTCTCGGGACACCTTGTACAATATTTCCACCAAAAAATCAATTTTCCCCTTGAATTTCGCAGAGATACGATCAAAAAAGTTTTTTTCTGGCCATCTCCTAATTTTAGATGCTGTGTCGAAAAAAGATTGTTGAAATTCTCGGTTCAACTTGGAAAGCGCGAGCTAAACTTTTTAAAATTCTGTTGGTAACATAGAGAAAATAGAGAAATATCACGTTTTGTAATATTTCTCGGGACATCCTGTACTGATGACTAAAAATGCAACCTCAACATTCCATCCCAAAAAAAGTTTGCAAACTCTTTACCTAAAAGTCTCGGCGGTTGCTTCAAAAACTGCGCTAACAGTCTCAAACGTACCTTACTAGTCCGTGCGTAAAGTCGCTGATGTGACTTCCGCGACATGCACTGTGCAAAGACCAAAGTTCTGTTTGCACTGTGCAATTTTTTGATTTTTGCACCGTGCAATAGGCTTTTTTTGGCTGTCGCTCGCACTTTGACTTTTTTTTCATCGTGCAAACTCCAAAAATCACTCCAACGACTTTCCGGACGGACTATTATCATATTCAAATCTAAATTTGCGTCAAGTTTCGACAAGAGAAAACTCAACTTTTCACAGAAATCAGCTTCGCACAGTGCAATTTTCAAAATCAAAAGCGAAATTAAATAGATCGTATTTTACCCACCTTCTCCTTCCTTGGTCTTCCTCTTTTTCTGAGCAACGTTTCTTCTCTTCCTTTCGCAGCTGGAACTGGCACATTTTCGCTGGAGGAAGTTGGTTTGTCTACTACAACATCCGGCTGATGGGGAATGTTTTGAATTAGGCGATTCGGATTCACCCAGAATTCCAATTTGGGCTGCATCATAATGTCTTTGAACTGGGCTTCGGCCATCTTTCTGAAAATGCAATAAAGAAAATGAAAAAATCGGAAAAAACATTTTTTTTATTCAAAAATGAACTCAAAAATAGTTTTTTCAAAGAATTTTCCGCCTAAAATTCATTTGGCTCTATTACTCCCATCAAGAAGAGCAATATTTCCATTGTTGTTTTCGAAAAAATAAATTTTAGGTAACAAAAAGACCTAACATAATATAAAAAAGTTTTTTTAGAAACTCTGATACCTAAAATAAATTTAGAAACAAAATTTTTCCCTAACATTCACGATTATCCGATATTTATCATGAAAAATTAATTTTAGGTACCTAAAACATCTAAAATAATGTGAAAACAAAAAAAATTGAAGAGAAGATCCCAATTTGTTACAATTTATTACCTAAAACCTATTTTAAAGGATTATTTTCACTTCAATTTCAACTATTTCCCTCTGTTTTCTCTAAAAATTGAAAAATTTGATAAAAAAATTAAAAAATTTCATTTGAAAACAATAAAATTTCTTTATAAATTCGCGAAATTTCCATTTTAACGACCTAAAAAGCAATTTAATCCCGTCTCTTATCGATTTAATTCTTTTACTCTAAAATAATATTTTTTATTACCTAAAATATCTAAAATAATATTAAAAAATCCGAAAAATCGAGAAACAAAAATTTATCGATTCAAAAAAATGTAATTTTAGCCTCAAATCCGACGAAAATTGCGAGAGAAACGCGGAATTTCGAATAAAATTTTGGGTTTTTCCGAGGAAAAAATAAAAAGAGAGAAAACGCCGCAAAAATGGGGGAAAATGGAGAAAAAAGCGAGAAAAACGGGGAAAAGCCGCTCTTTTCCGCATTTATTAATGGTGGAAAAGGTGCGTCGGAAAAAACAATTCTTAGATTTTGTAATTAGGCTTTTGCTCTAATGAAATTTTAAAAAATGGAGAATTTTTTCCATTTTTCTGAGAGGAAATTAGATTTGGATAAAAATGAGACAAATTTCTTGTCGTTTTGTCGTCGGCCGCACAGTGCGCATTTTTTTTTCAGCGCAATTGACTTTTTGCACTGTGCAACATCGGGCTTTTCAACTACGTCGTTGCGAATTTTGCACAGTGCAAACGGCATTTTTGAGGTGTTCGCACCGTGCAATAAGGGGAAAAATGCACTGTGCGGCGCGAAAAAAGTCAGCACACTCTTTGCACTGTGCAATCGAAATATCGCCGCGGCGCAAGGGGTTTTCAACTACGTCGCTGCGAATTTTGCACAGTGCAAATGGCATTTTTGAGGTTTGCACAGTGCAAAAGACTTCAAAAATGGTTTCGCACCGTGCAAAAAGAGGAAAAATGCACTGTGCGGTGCGAAAAAGAGGGAACTCTTCAAGTTGGCACTTCGTCACAAATATGGGATCCGAGTAATCTTTTTTGCCCGATTTCTTGTCCAATTTGGTAAAAACCAGGTCTTTTTGACAAAGTTTACCATTTTCAAGCTCTCTAAATCTTTTGAGACCTGTTTTGACCGGTAATACCTAGCGGGACAAATTTAAAAATAATTTTTCCGATAAATCTTAGGACGAAAAGCCAATTTGAAAGGTTTCCCTTCTCAATTTGACGTGCTATGGTCCCCGTGCGCCGCTGCGTCGGCGGCCGAAGTTTTGCACAGTGCAAACGGCATTTTTGAGGTTTGCACAGTGCAAAAGACTTCAAAAAGGCTCACGCACCGTGCAAAAAGAGGGAAAATGCACTGTGCGGTGCGACAAAATGTCTACGCACTTTTGAAAAGGCGTGTAGGTACTAAAAATGCCAAAAATGAGATTTTCAGTTAAAATTGAGGGCAAAAGAATTATTTTTGAAAATTTTTAGGTTCAAAACTTTCTAAAAATTTCGAAATTGCGGGTTTTGTCAAACCAGGTACAGAATAAGGAGCAAACCAATTTTTATTTCTGTTTGGAAAAAAATATTTTTTTCATAATTGGGAGCTGCGCCCGAGACTTTTGAAAATGTTGGTGACATGATATACGAAGGCAGTTTGACATCGATTTTGGCGTTAAAACCCCGGTTTAAATTGTAAGACGAATGCCCATACAACAAAACCTCTCTATAACGAACAATTTTAGGTGTGTTCGAAGTCAGTTTGAAGGCAAAACTAATTAATAACGAAACCCCTGTATAACGAATAATTTTTTTTCTGTCCGTACGATTCGTTACACGGAGGTTCAATTGCATATATATATATACATATATATATATATATGTATACAAATCTATGTTTGTTTCATTGTTTTCGACTTTTAACCTTTTTTGACAACGGAAATACCGAAATTCTGATTCACTACACTGCGCTCTGGTCATTTCCTCCAATAAAAGTGCAATACACATTTATGGATTCTCGAAATCAATTTCCCAAACTTTACTGTAGGTACGATTCCCATGAAACATAATCATTGCATGTCAGCTCTGCATGGGCGCCTAATTAAATACTTTTAGGGGGTCCATTAAGGGGAAAAGAAAAGATACAGCCTGTAACTTGTGTCTTTACATTAAAATTTTTACATTTTGCGATGATATCTTTAACTTGTAGCAATTGTAGAAGAGATAATTGGGCTGTTCCGATAGGAAATGTTGGGGTATCTAAAAGAATATCTTCAGTTTTGATGCAAAACAACTAGGGTTGTGATTTTGAGAGAATTTTTCAAAATGACGTCAAATTGCTGTCATTTACGTCAAATTGCTGTCATTTTCGTCAAATTGCCGTCATTTTTGTTAAATTGCGGTCTTTTCGATTTGCAGCTGTCTAATCATTTAAAAAACATTGTTCAAGGTTGTATAAGGGCTTCAAACATGTTGAAGCTCATGTACAAATTAAAAGAACGGCTTATGACAACGAAAAGGGTTTAGTAGACCTATTCCCGCTACGGTACACGTCAAATCGAAAAGGCAAGAGGGAGGGAACTGTTCAGATTGACATTTCGTCACAAATTTGGGATCCGAGAAATGTTTTTTGACCGATTTCTTGTCGAATTTGGTAAAAACCAGGTCTTTTTTGACAAAAGTTGACCATTTCCAAGCTATATGGATTCTTTTCCGACTTGTTTCGACCGGTAATACTTAGCGGGAAAATTCCAAAATATTTTTTCCGATAAATCTTTGGACGAAAAGCCAATTTGAAGAGTTCCCTTCTCAATTTGACGTGCGCTATGGTTTAAATACATTGATCATCCTGTTTGTTCCCTCCATTCCCGCAATCCAACGTGTTGTGAGCCACGTAAATTTCGCGTTGACACGCGAGTTCGGAACGTGTTCAGAGTCCAAAACATTTGCCAAAGACTCTAATTAAGTGACAATTTTTCAATTACATGTTTTTTCAATGGATGTTTCGCAGCAACATGCATGATCAACTGGTATGACAACGTGACTGTACACAGTCATTGTTTTTCTGATAGAACGAAATTTATTGGAATATTACAACGAGTTTAATAAACATAATGGAAAGCACATTTCGGATATTAAAACAGAATTTACAGCTGTTTTTGTGTTTTTATGAGGGCCACACAGAATAGAGTGCCATATTTATATACCATATAGTAAATATAGTATATGAATATTTATATACCATATTTACTATATGGTATATGAATGTTTATATACCATATAAGAAATACGGTATATGAATATTTTTATACCATATAATAAATACGGTATATAAATATTTATAAACCATATTATAAACGTGGTATATGAATGTTTATATACCATATAGTAAATATGGTATATGAATGTTTATATACCATATAAGAAATATGGTATGTGAATGTTTATATACCATATTATAAATGTGGTATATAAATATTTATATACCATATAAGAAATATGTTATATAAACATTTATATACCATATAATAAATACGGTATGTGAATATTCATATACCATATAATAAATATGGTACGGTGCCGGTCAGGATTCCAGTGGTCATAGCGCCTCCCATTGCCTCAAAGATGCATTCCAAACGCCACCAAATGCCCCATCGAAAATACTACTCCGTTTACAAAGTCGTTTGAGTGATTTCACCGACATGCACTGTGCAAAAAGCAAGAAATTGCACAGTGCAAAGAGAACTTATGTCTTCGCACAGTGCATGTCGCTGAAATCGACAGCGAGAAAATTGCCCTTTTGCAAAAAGTAGAGGGCATTCACTGATCAATGCCTCAGGAAATCGCGATTTTCTCTCGACTCTCTTCCTCTCTCATTCTCTCTGAAGTGTTCCCTTCTCAATTTGACGTGCTCCGCACATCAAAATCCTTAAAAGAACAGACCAAAGCTTCATTTCTATTCCTGTTTTCCTGTCTATACGAAAGATACGTTATATTTCTTGCATAATTATGGCTATATTTTAGAGTAATCGTCGTTCCCTCGCGGATACGTTGATGTATTACCATTTCGAATTTCCTTTTTATTCCCAAATTTCCCTCATTTCCAAAAACGGATAATGTTGCAGATAGGCCCTTGAAAAATGTTTATGTCACAGGGGTTTCCAACTGTATATAATTTCCGCAACGATAGCGCACGTCAAATTGGGAAAGGAACTCTTCAAATTGGCTTTTCGTCCAATGATTTATTGGAAAAATTATTTTAAAATTTTCCCGCTAAGTATTACCGGTCAAAACAATTCATATAGCTTGAAAATGGTAAACTTTGTCAAAAAAACGACCTAGTTTTACCAAACCCCCCACCCCCCAGCCAGGGGCCGGCGAAAAAAATGAAAATGGTAAGGGGGGAGAAATGTAAAATTTCGCGCCGCAATTTTTTTTCACAGGTAGCCCCAAAAACCTATGATCCCAAATACCTCCCCTCCCCAGACCGACTTCTTAAAGGGCCAGAACAACTACTTTTGAATTGCGCGTTTTATTGTGAAACGAAATGTCAAAAAAGTTTTTTTAGGTCCTGCAGCGAAAACAAAGGCGGCACAGTTGCAATCAGTAAAATAATTATTAGTAAGCATGTAGAATGTCACCATTTTTTTCCGTTGTTATTGGTATAGAAGACGAAGAAACGTTTTGGACATTTCGTTTCCACGCCGTAAAAACACGATTTAAAAGTAGCTGTACTGAAGTAGCTGTACCCTTTAACTTCTGAAAAGAATCCAAAATAAGCCTCCGTAAAAAACTTCTCTGGCCAGAACAGCTACTTTTGAATTTCGCGTTTTACGGCATGTGAAACGAAATGTCAAAAAAGTTTTTTTATGTCCTGCAGCGGTAACAAAGGCGGCAAGAAGTGCAAACAGTTAAATAATTGTTAGGAAGCATGTAGAAGGTCACCATTATTTTTTCGTTGTTATTGGTACAGCAGACAAAGAAACTTTTTTGACATTGCCTTTGCACGCCGCAAAAAACGCGATTAAAAAGTAGCCGGTACTGCACGTCAAATTGAGAAGGGAACGCTTCAAATTGGCTTTTCGTCCAAAGATTTATCGGAAAAATTGTTTTAAAATTTTCCCGCTAGGTATTACCGGTCGAAACAAGTCTCAAAAGAATATATATAGCTTGGAAATGGTACTTTGTCAAAACCGACCTGGCTTTTACCAAATTGGACAAGAAATCGGTCAAAAAACATTTCTCGGATCCCATATTTGCGACGAAATGCCAAGAGTTCCCTCCCTTTTTCAATTTGACGTTTGGCGTACTTGTCCGTTCAAAGTATGCAATTGTTTCCGCTAATAACTTTGGGGATTCTGCGATTTAAATCCACTTGTTTGAAGTGTTTTTTTGGAGGTATCTTTAATACGGTAATACTTGGCTTTCATTCGAAAAGTCTATTTTCAACAAGGATTACTGTAGTTTGGAAATGTCAATAGCACTTTTTTTGAAATTTTTCTCCATGAGCCACTTGAATTTGGATCCGATTTAGATAGCTTAGCTACAGTTATCCTTAAGTGCAAAAAAAATGTAAAAATAATTGCAACGAATTGAGTTTGGATTAGCGTGTCACCTGAAGAATATGATTTTTGGTTGATGTCGGATTAACTGCTCAAGTGTATCCCATAAAAGTATATAAATGACGGATAATTGTTGGCAATGGCTTCAAAGTGTTTCTTTTTTTGTGAGATACGCTTTGGAGAGAAGAGAGGATACTGTAGACTTATGGGAGCTCGTTAGTTTCCACTTTTTATTGGCTTTCCAAATCTTCGAAACACTGTGCAATGGTATACAGTAAGGTTGTGATTTGGAGAGAATTTTTCAAAATGACGTCAAATTGAAGTCATTTTTGTCAAATTGCTGTCATTTTCGTCAAATTGCATCAAATTGTGTCAAATTTCCGTATCTTCGGTTTAAAACTGTCTGATTATAAAAAAAACGTTGTTGAAGGTAAATAACAAGGGGGGGGGGCTTCAAAATGTTGAAGACCATGTACAAATTAAAACCACAGCTCAAAGCAATAAAAAGAGTTTAGTAGACCCAGTTTTGGATCACCTTCGTCCTCGTTCCCGCTGTCACTATCATCCAAATTCTCGTTGATGAATTGAGTCAGTGAAACTGGAGGTTTCTTGCAGTAAATTCCAAGAATTATTGGCGGGAAAGTTTTTCGTTGTGGGTCAAAATTCTCGATTTTAGACAAAATTCTAAAAAATTTCGCAAAAAAATCAATTTGACAATCGAAATGACAGAGCAATTTGACATGACAAAAATGACGGCAATTTGACAACTTGACGGACCGTCAAGTTGACGGACGTCACAACCCTAAGAGCCCCAGTATTTGACGGAAAACGGCGAAATCACTGCCAAAACATAATAAAATAATTTTTTCCAACAATTTGCGAAACTTTTCAGCAAAATCTAACGAAAAATGGCAAATTTAGATACCCAAAAAATTACTTTTCTTCAATGTTGCGAAGTGTCAAAGTCGAATCGCCAACTTGAAGACTTCTCTTTTTGATTTGACGTGCAGCGACTTTTGAATCGCGTGGAAACGAAATGTCCAAAAAGTTTCTTCGTCTACTGTACCAATAACAACGGGAAAAAATAATGGTGACATTCTACATGCTGACTAATAATTATTTCACCGTTTGCAATTTTGCCTCAATTGTTTGGTGGGGCGTAGTTAGGAGGGTTCAAATGCATACTTTTTTTTATTCCTTTTTTTCACTGTATGCATCGAAGACCAATCGCTCTGAAAAGTACATTTTCTGCCAATGCTTTTGGATTAGTTTTTACTCTTTCTGCCGCACTCAAAGAGTAATTAGCCGGCTATAAGGCTAGATTATCGTGACTTGCCGAGAGTGCTCTTTGAAGTGTCAGCGAAAGATTTGTGGTGTAACGGAAGTCGTCTCTACTGTAAAACCGATTTTTTGGTCGAAATTGAATTTTTTTTAAACTTTCTATTTAATATAACAACTATACCAGTTACTTGTTGTCAACGTTTACTCACAGAGGAAGTGCTGACAGTGCGACGCTCAGATTTTGATGAAATTTGACACAACTTTAGACTATTTTTTTGCCAGATGTATGCAAGACTTCTAACTCGCGCTTTGCAGAAAGTCGGAGTGATTTTTGATGTCTACACTGTGCAAAAAAGGTCAGGGTGCGAGCGACAGCCGAAAAAAGCCTATTGCACGGTGCAAAAAGCAGGAAATTGCACAGTGCAGAGCGAACTTTTGTTTTTTGCACTGTGCATGTCGCGGAAATCACTTCAGCGACTTTACGGACGGACTAGTACACTGAAACCTTTCCATTACAAACAATTTCGAAACTTTAGCCAATTTTAGCGCCAAAAAGCAGTTTTATTTCTCTGACAGTACTAGTATATAAATAATAGCTCAAAAGTTGGAAAAAATTTTAGATTTTATTGGCATCAAAAGTCTCATGTCTATTTCTACCGTAGAGGGTAATGTTTACACAAAAAATTAATTTTTTCTGCACGAAACTGGCAAAGTTATGGCCAAAAAGCGTTGTTCTCTGACCGCTCTCCGCATTTTGCGTACTCTCTCGGCCGCAAAGATTGTTGAATATCTCGGCCGAAAAAAAGCCGCTTGCACTTTGGCTCTCTCTGCAAAGCGCGGCCTAAGATTTGCAGGAATTGATGTATGTCCAATGTCTGAAGTGTATGCAAAAATTTAGGTTAGAGATTTTAGCTTTCGCTTTCCAGAAATCATTGAGATTTTTATGATAAAAGTTGGCAAAAATTGGCCATTTTTTTACGAATTTTGGCATGAAAAGTTTCATAGCTATTTCTACCGTAGAGGGTAATGTTTCCACAAAAAATCAATTTTTTCCACGCAAAACTGCCAATGATACGGCCAAAAAGTATTTTTTCTCTCTGACCGCTCTCCTTGTTTTGCGTACTCTCTCGCCCGCAAAGATCCTTATGCTTTACGACTACGCGCTGGAGACTCTTTTTTAGAAAGACTCCAGCGTTGTATTTGAAAATATGATCTTGTCCTACCTTGCATCACCACCCATAGGAAATGCGACAAACAAATGTACCACGTGGGGACGGGCATAATTTGCATCAGTGTGTATCCAACCGTTGCGGCGCACACCAAACTGCTCAGTAGGACGGATTGGATAAATAACTGATGTTTCCACAAAAAAAAATTAATTTTTCCCGCGAAAAATTGCAAAAAAAATTTTTTTCTCTGATCGCTCTCCACAATTTCCGTAATTTCTCGGCTCTCCCTGCAAAGAGCTTGTTGAAATTTTTACAAATTGACACATGGCCTATACCTAACATGTAGGCAAAATTTAAAAAAAAATCCGAGCATCGCACCGCAGACCCTTACCCGGCGAGTTTTGCGTATAAAATGTCGCCCAACGTAGGCTGTAATTTGATAATTGCCCGAATCTTGAAGACCATGCTATTCACATATGTTAGAACTTTTAGAGACATCTTGAAAGGAATATAATTACATATTATTTGCAATTTTTTTGAGGAAAACGTGTAATTTAGCTCTGACATACTGGTAAGATGCTCTGTTGCGTTCCCTGGAATCACAAGAATAGTTTTTTCTGCAATTATAGTGATGTCGTTACAATTGTAATCGCTGTTGTTGCGAAAAATATTATGCATATGACTTTTTTTGTAGTTTTGGCTAACAGTGTTGGTAATTTATAGTCCAAGTAATCAAAATGTAGATGCAGCTCGGGATACGGTAACATTGGGGCCTGCGGTGGCTCGCTTAGAGGGTGGATTCTGGGAGAAATCGGTATGTTATTGTCTGGAAAAAATACCAGGGCGAATGAAATGTCGATATATTATATACAGGGGTCAGGGTAAATGGGAAAGTGGGCCCTTCCTTATTAGCCTTAGAGTTTTGAAACCTCCTCCTATTAGTTTTTCCGTAAAGTGCGTCGTACACTTTGATCTCTAGTTGAAAGCAAAGAGTCCCGCTTTTGAAGAGTCCTGTTGACCGAAGAGTCTTGTTTTCGATTTTTTTGCTAAAATATAGGGTGACACCTTATACGCTAAAAAGTTTTCTTCATTTTTTCAATATGAAGAGTGACATCTTATACGCTAAAAAGTTTTCTTCATTTTTTCAATATGAAGAGTGACATCGTATCGAGTAAAACTTTCATCGTATCAGATGTCACCCTTCATATTGAAAAAATCAAAAAAAAATTTTCATCGTATAAGATGTCACACGTCATTTCGAAAAAAACCGGACTCTTTGTATTTTTTTCCGGACTCTTCACAATGCATTTTTTTTCGATTGCGTCGCTGCGTTCATTCGCACAGTGCAGACCGCTTTTTCAAGTTTGCACCGTGCGAAAAACAGCAAAATGCACGGTGCGTGTACATATAGGGGAAGAAAAGTATACACACTTTATGGAAATATATACTATAGTAGAAAACTCGACCCAGATAAGGTTGTTCAGCTTTTCTACAGTCGACTGCAGTCCTAAACAGGAGCGGGAATCGATGCATTTCTTGGTTTCCATTTGCGTTAAAGGGACAGTACAACTACTTTTGAATCGAGCGTTTTACGGCGTGGAAACGAAATGTCCAAAAAGTTCCTTCGTCTACTGTACCAATAACAACGGAAAAAAATAATGGTGGCATTCTACATGCTTACTAATAGATATTTTACTGTTTGCAAATATTTTACCTTTGTTTTCGCTGCAGGACGTAAAAAAACTTTTTTTGACATTTCGTTTCCACGCCGTAAAAAACACAATTCAAAAGTAGTTGTACTGTCCCTTTAACGAAATTGGAAACCAAGAAATGCATTTTGAATCGCGTTTTTTACGGCGTGAAAACGAAATGTCCAAAAAGTTTCTTTGTCTACTGTACCAATAACAACGGAAAAAAAATAATGGTGGCATTCTACATGCTTATTAATGATTATTTCACCGTTTGCAATTTTGCCGCAATTGTTTTCGTTGCAGGACGTAAAAAAACTTTCTTGGCATTTCGTTCCACACGCCGTAAAACGCGCAATTCAAAAGTAGCTGTTCTGGCCCTTTAACACGTCAAGCGCTTATACATACAAAAGGCGATCAGAAGATTTGAGTCATATGCTTTTGCTCTAACACTCCTCGTGACTCACAACGGGTACAACTTGTGAGGTTTTGACAACGTGCGGGCTGAACGATAATTACACTCTTTGAAGGGCTTTACGAGCTCTGTAAACAAAAAAAACGATAAAAAATGTTGCCACAATGACCTTAAATCGAATGTCAGATTGTGTTTTTGTTATTTTTGGGCCAAATGTTTAATTTTTTCAATTTTTTTCAACGTTTGCGACTCAAATATCATCATCATCTCCATAGCCCTCAAATGTTTTGCCATTTCCGACCATTTCTCCTCCTCAAAAGGTCGTAAAATTAAGCGCAAAGTACTGCACGATAAATTAATCACCTCAACCCGTTGAAGTATATTTTCATGTCATAATTAAATTATATTAAATTGTCTCACAACCCGCAGAAACACATTATACGATCCGTTGGGCTTTTTACACAGCGTGTTTGCAGCACAAAAACGGGAATCGTGCCCTGAAGGCATTTGCGTCCGAAAATAGGCAGGATCTATTCGCGGATTGTCGCGACAATTTTTTTTTTTCAAGTTTGTGGGTGGTCTTGCACTTTGTGAACGGTATGTCGAGGCACTCCCACAATTTGACGCAAAGAATTTGGAGAAACTTTTGGAAACAATGACAATTTTATATTTTAATTCAAACTACAAATAATGTTAAAAGTTCGTTGAAAGAATGACGAGCAACGAGTCGGAGGAAACATGTGGTTACATGAAAAATGCCTGAGGCGATGTTTCAATATGGCAAATTGTTTGTTTTTTTTTATCCTGTCCAGGACTACTACGCCTTCTCAGAAGTGCGTAGACAATTTTTCGCACCGTGCATCAAAATATCGCCGCGACGTAGGCTTTTTCTAACTGCGTCGCCGTACGTCAAGATTTTGCGCTCAACGGGGCTTTTCTCAACACGAAAATTGGCATTCTGTTTTCTTCTTATTAAAGTCCGAAAAATCCGTCTCGATGACGCATTTTTTAGACAAAGTGAGACGAAAAACGAAATATTGTGTAAAATGAGAAGATTTGGTATCTTGAAACTGACTCCATAGATTTTTTCCGTTTTAGGCTCAAAAATCGGCCATCTTCCAAACTATAATATGTTCCTACGAAACGCCAAACAGAGGGAAAGGGAAACTCTTGGAGAAATCGCCGAAATTGCAACGTTATTTATGCGTTGTTTGTTTAGATTTTAAACAGATAGAAGGCAAACAATTTTCTATGCGAACTATATATGGTGAGGTTAAGCAAGAGCTCAGCTTCAAATTTATGTATGAAGTAACCCCATTCTACCTCACCTTCAATGTCTAATCAGGATATCTTTGGAGCAAAAATTTCTTCTCAAGCTGAAACGGAATGCCAAGAATTTTTCATTTCTTGAGTGCTTTTATTTTATTTTTTCTTGACGTGCCCCTCTTTTTCCGTTATCTTTCGTAACCCACAGAGTCCGTCTACGATGTGAACTATATATGGTGAGGTTAAGCACGAAGTGAGCTTCAAATTTATGTATGAAGTAACCCCATTCTACCTCACCTTCAATGTGTAATCAGGATATCTTTGGAGCAAAAATTTCTTCTCAAGCTGAAACAGAATGCCAAGAATTTTTCATTTCTTGAGCGCTTTGATTTTATTTTTTCTAACCAGGTCGCCGCGCTTTTTCTGAATCGTGCGCACAGTGCAATCCGTTTTTTCAAGCTTGCACTGTGCGAAAAACACCCAAACGCGGTCGAATATATCAATCCCTGAAAATATTATACCTCACACGGCAAATTGATAAGGGAACTCTTCAAATTGGCTTTTCGTCCTAAAATTTATCGGAAAAATTATCTTTAGGTATTACCGGTCAAAACAAGCCTGAAAACAATCCATATGGCTTGGAAATGGTAAACTTTGTCAAAAAAAGACCTGTTTTTTACCAAATTAGGCAAGAAAAAAGAATTTTTGGCAATATCCTTGTGAGCTTTGAATATAAAAACTCAATTTTTTTTTAAAAATGCCTACAAATTCGACCCGTAGCAGTATAGTGAAACTTTATGGTGTGAGAATGAGAGATCTGTTTCCGCGCATTGCACGACAGAAATTTTTAAGTTGAAGGTTGGCAAAAAGGTGAAATTTTTTTTGCAAATTTTGGCATGAAAAGCTTTGTCTCTATTTCCTCAGACTTCTATCGTAGAGGGTAATGTTTCCACAAAAAATAAATTTTTTCCGCGCGAAACTGGCAAAGTTATAGCCAAAAAGTGTTTTCCTCTCTGACCGCTCTCCGCGTTCCGCGTCCTCTCTCGGCCGTACAGATCGTTGAAAATCTCAGCCGCTACTGCAAAGCGTAGGCTAAGATTTTCAGGAATTGATGTATGGCCGATGTCTGAAGTGTATGCAAAATTTAGGTTAGAGATTCTGGCTTTCGCTTTCCAGAAATCATTGAGATTTTTATGATAAAAGTTGGCAAAAATGTGACACTTTTTTGCGAATTTTGGTATAAAAGTCTCATGCCTATTTCTTCAGTAGAGGGTAATGTTTCCCCAAAAAAATTAATTTTTTCCACGCAAAACGTGGAAATTTATGGCCAAAAAGTATGCTATCTCTGACCGCTCCTTACGTTTTGCGTACTCTCTCAAAGATTGTTGAAAATTTCAGCTGCAGCTGCAAAGCACGAGCTAAAACTTTGAGGCATCGTGACCTATACCATACCACCGTGCCAAATTGAACGAAAATCCGAGCGTCGCACCTTAGTGTCAGTTTAATTCATTTGTTATTAGTTTAGTTACAATGTTTTTTCGAAATCGCTACTAAATAACTAAAGAGCATGATGATCGTGCCTTTTACTATCCTTTCGAAACAATTGACCATTAGTCTTGTCACGGAAACATGTTGTTTCAATTCCGTACGAACAATAAACAGCACAGTGGTCTATTTTTCGAGAAAACGCCCTCAGGCTGTAATAAACTTTGTGATGAAAAACTTCCGTTTTTGTTTTGTGGTTTGGGTCCCACCACGAACTCTGGCATTACGCCGAAAGTCGTTGAAATGTAAAAAGGGCAGGGTCTAGAGGGCTGATTGTACTTTTCGATTGTACTATTGTTTAGGTATTTAACATTTCGTGAGGTTAGGGCCTGGCCTTTTTTCTGGAAGGGTCTGGTTCGTGACACAAACTTTGGCATTCTGCCCAATACCAAAATTGGGTGATTTTACGATTTGAGGTAGTTAGTCGTTTTTGAGTAATCAGTATAATCTCGTTTTCAATTAACTTTACACTGATATGAAGTATTTTTCAAAAAATTTGGGTCCCGCAACGAAAATCTGAAATTTAGATGAAATTGAACCACACAGCAAACCTTGACGATTTCATGTTGTTACAGCGATATTCAACCAGATTTTCTTGCGCGCTAGCAGTACTCTTAATTTCCAGGATGACTTTTGTGTCCCACCACGAAACTTGGCATTCTGCCCAAATCGTTCAAACAGCAAGGAAATTGACATAAATAGAATATTTCACTCCTAGAGGTTCCTGTAGGACTCTGAAAACTCTGTTGTTACTGTTTGTAGAGTCACGACATTAGCAATTAAGGCTACAGTAACCCATCCAAACGTTTTCAATTTAGTTACTGTAGGATTGTAACAGCCGCGTTATAAGGTTACGCAAATTAATTTTCGCACGTGTTTTGCTGCAAGCACACAGAACTCGGGGCTGTGCGTTTCCGGCTCGCCCAATTCTCCGTAGATCGCCGTCTTTTTATGGGTGTAGGAAGTGTACGGTCCTGTTTTTATGGGTCGCATATTACACCGACCCCACAAGTCATGGCCCTGGTTTTGGGGGGCTGGAGAAGTCGTTGCGTGCGGGGCGGGTATATAAACGACCATTCCCTGCTACGAGGCGGTTTTATTGCGGCGCTCAAGTGATCAGAGGGCATTGGCATGCCATAGGGTTGGATTAGATGAAAGAGATGTTTGATTAGTAGTGGGAAGTTGTGCAGATTGTGTTATTGTTAGTATTTGCAGAAAAGATGACTAGTGAGTTTAGAAGAGGGAAAATTGACATCAAAAAAAAGAGGTCGCTATATATTATATACAGATTTTGTTGCGCGGAGGTGTTTTGGACCTGAAATTGTCCCTTGTCCATTGTTAATTTTGACGGAAAAAAATTTATATTTTGGAGTGACATTATTTGTCCGTTGCAAAAGTCGCTGGAATGATTTCTGCGACATACACTGTGCAAAAAAGTTAAGGTGCGAGCGACAGCCGAAAAAAGCCTATTGCACGGTGCAAAAACCAAGAAATTGCACAGTGCAAAGGGAACTTTTGTTTTCGCACAGTGCATGTCGCAGAAATCACTCCAGCGATTTTACGGACTGACGAGTATGCTGTAATGGGCTGTATTTTTTACAACAAATCGCAAGAGATTGAATAATTTTTGGTGTGAAAAATTTCTGTTGGACGAAGGTTTATTTTGTCATTAAAGTTTACGTAGCAACTTCTAAGATCTTTTGTTATAGACAGGTTTCGTTGTATGGGGGTTTTATCTAGGCGATTGCACAGTGCAAAAAAACTCAGAGTGCGAGCGACAGCCGAAAAAGCCAATTGCACGGTGCAAAAGGCAAGAAATTGCACAGTGCAGAGTGAACTTTTGTTTTTGCACAGTGCATGTCGCGGAAATCAATCCAGCGGCTTTACGGACGGACTAGAATCCCAAATGGTCTGTTATAGCAAGCGTTCGTTATACCTGAAAGCAAGTTGTGCTAGTATTCCCACAGACTGCGCAGATTTTTCGTCGCTATGCAAAAAACATCTTTTTTTGCACAGTGCATTTGACCTTTTTGCGCAAGTTTTTGCACCGTGCACCAATCGCCGCGACGTAAGCTTCTTTTCGACTGAGTGCACTTGCACAGTGCAGACCGCTGTTTCAAGTTTGCACTGTGCGAAAAACACCAAAATGCACGGTGCGTGAGCGACAAATTGGGGAAAAAAGGCAAAATGAACCGGCGATAAAAGGCAAAAAAAAGTCTGCGCACTTTACGGAAATGTTAGTAGAGAGGAGCCTCGGTATCCATCCATTACTTGTTGTATCGGGTCTTTCTGTGTTTTTTTTAAACTTTTAATCTTGGTCGATTTTTTATTTTCCATTTCTTCTTGCCCATGTTCCAAATATTGCCAATGTAATTCGGAATTTCCGTTTTAACCTTATGTTTTCAATAGTGCTCTTGTTTCGAATACCTAATCAATAATTTCAGCCATCGACCACACAAAATCCCAATTTCAAGAAAGTATAATTCTTGCCGCAACTCTTGGCCATATCAAACCGTCTGCATAACTCCCTAATCTAACTATGGATTTGCTTTTCCGTCGACACGACGAATTTATGAAAATGTACAACTGCAACTTTATCAACATGAACGAACTGATGCCGATCGAAGAACGGCGGAATGTGGCGTATGGAATCGTCATTGGACTACTGTCTTTCGTTTTTGTGGTGAGCTTACAATTGTTTTATCATCATAGAGCTGCAAAATCGCCAAGTCGTCTTATTTTGTGCTTATTTCCCTTTTTTTCAAAGGCTAAAGCGCGAGTTCGCAATGAGGGAAACACTTGACTTGGTATGGGTCAAGTCTTCCTCTAGCTATAAGATTATTTCAGAAAGCTTTTCTGATGGTACAATACGTAGCTTTCCTTGAAATGTCACGTCAGCGGTTGCGACAAGCGAGAGGAAAACTTGACCCAAATTGGGTCAAGTCTTTCTTTTTTGGCATAAAGCGCCAAAACATCCTGAAAGACGCAGGAACATACCATGTGCAAATATTTGTAAAATACGTCAGAACAAACCATAGGCAATATTTGTAAAATACGCCGTTGTTTTGCAAAAATTTGGCTAAAAACAAACTCCTTTTTATTATACAAGTGCAACTCATTCGATTTTCCGCTCACATTTCAACGAAACAAACCCTTCCTCGACAGACGTGGCTCACGTTTTTCGGCACGACATTTCGCATGCGCTGTGTAATGTGTAGAACAATTTTAGCAGTTGGCCAACTTTTTTCACCTCCTTCCGTGACTGACCACCATGCCCGCGGGCGAACGGCAAAAACAAGGTCTAAGAGAGGTTGAGAAAATCGTTTTAATTAAACTTGAGCACGTTTTTTGTCGTTTTATTGTAAAAGGAAAAGAATTTATGAAGGCGGAATTTCGGACCTCCCAAGGAAAACATGGGTGATGATTTCTGATGCAAAATTATTGATCGGTTAGCAAGCTGTTGTTAGCGTTGAATTTGGCAACTCCTCAAGAACATACATTTATCATAAAAATCCATTTACGGCTTCATTTTTTGGATTTTATGAACAAAAGGGAACACTTGACTCGTTGGGTCAAATGTTTCCCTAAGTAATAATACAAAAAAAAAAACGTTTTTGGTAAGAAGATGACAGTTATGAGGTGATTTTAAAGTGCTAAATCTGTTAATTAGGATTACAGAGAAACATATGACCCAATGTGCCACATTCCCTATTATTTACCTTAGCAAAAACGGAAAAGTGTAGGAAAAGAAAGTGATCACACGGAAACACTTTGTGCCTTTCCTAAAAAAAAACCCAACTTGCTGTGAAATTGGTCAAAATGCTTTCCCGGAATGAGTCATGTCTTTCTCTTCTACAAAACTCATAAAAACAAAACAATCACCGTACGATTATGTTTTCAGTGGCTCTATCTGTTCTGTCTCTACGCTCTAACTCGAAAAGAAGTCCGCGACAAGAGTTGTTACAAGATTATGATCATGTTAGCCATATACGACCTGATTACATTGCCAACAACGGGGCTGGTCGCTGCATATCAATCCATTTCTGGAATGACGTTTTGTGACGCTCCGGTAACCTTTTACGTGGTTGGAATGTTTACATTGGGTAGGTAAAATACGGGTATGACAGAAAGGCATTCTGTTTGGGTCCCACCACGAAAACCTGAAAATTCCGTTAAACTGCAGAATATCCGATTTTTGTCAATTCATTGCAATCTCCTCTCCAATCTATCTCCATTTTTGCATCGAACTCTTCGTATTTCAGGCGCTTGGATGGGCTACACATATGCTACCATGATATTGGCGCTAAACCGAGTTTTATTTTCCTCCCGAATCCGCGAATACTTTGACGGCACCTACATATACGGCTGGCTATGCGTGCCGCTGTTCTTCTCGTTCTACGCGATGTGGTCGTTCCATCCGGCGATTTACACGCCAATTGTTGGCGGATATATTTTCAATCCGTTTACGGGAGTGTTGGACGTCGGAGACGATCATTCGGTACGTTTTTGGGGGTAAACTACGGTTTTTTCTACTCTCAACAATTTTTGTCCATGGGCATATCATCATTTTTGGATGGCATTGCGAAAAATGTAAATTTTGAACAGGAGGAAGACTTGACCCGTTTTGACTCAAAATGGGTCAAGTGTTCCTCTAAGCGCCAAGTTGCATGAATAGAAAGAGCAGACACTGCGAAATACGGTTTTTAGCTGTTTACGTGAATATTAAAACTATTAAAACATTTATTCAAACCGGGTCAAGTGTTTTCCTGAATTTCAAAATAGTTTCAAACTGAAAAATAAATGTTACAGTATGACAACCCGCAGCACACTGTCAGCAACTTTGCGTTCATCTTTGGACTGCCCTCAATTTATTTGTATTTCTATTTGAAAAACAAATACTTCTTGAAGAAGGGAATGACCGGCGGCCACACAACTGGAAATACGGAGAGGGAACGAAGTGTAAGTCAAGGGAGACTTATAAATCATTCTTTTCATGTTTGTGGATAATGCCTAATTTTTCAGTTATTCATCCAATGCGTGCTACTGAGCAGTTTGGTGTGCGCCGCAACGGTTGGATACACACTGATGCAAATTATGCCCGTCCCCACGTGGTACATTTGTTTGTCGCATTTCCTATGGGTGGTGATGCAAGGTAGGACAAGATCATATTTTCAAATACAACGCTGGAGTCTTTCTTTAACGGAAGGAGTCTCCAGCGCGCAGTCGTAATGCATAAGGATCTTCGCGGGCGAGAGAGTACGCAAAACAAAGAGAGCGGTCAGAGAAAAAACACTTTTTGGCCATATCTTGGGCAGTTTTGAGCGGACAAAATTGATTTTTTGTGTAAACCTTATCCTCTATGATAGAAATAGCCATGGAACTTTTTATGCCAATATTCGTAAAAGAGTGTCCTATTTTGCCAACTTTTGATCCAAAAATTTCGTTCGTTTCTACAAAGCGCAAGCTAGAAAACTCGCATATACCTTAAAAAATGTCTAAATTTGTGCCAAGTTCCCTTAAAACCTAAGCGTCGCACTTGGAGTACTTCCTTGACCTCATGAGCTTCGAAAAACGTTTTTATTTCCAGGCTGCCCTCCAATCATCTTCCTCACCATGAACAAGACCATTCGGAACATTTTGTGGCGCAGTATTAGTCCCAAGAACTTGTCGACGGTGGGGCCGGCTTCCAATTCTCATGGATCCACCGCCAAGGTTTCAATCCGAAAATAAATTTTTTTCAATTTATCTAATTTTCAATGTTTTTTGGTCTAAAATACGAAAAATATCGAGAATTTTGATTTTCTTTAGATTTTATTATAGATTTGTTCGACTCAATGTATTTTACCATTTTAAAGATCTTCTTGCGATCTAAAGTACGAAAAATATCGAGAATTTTTGTTTTCTTCGGTTTAAAAATTTTTAAATCGAAATTAATTTCGTATTTTACCGGTTTTTAAATATTTTTTCGTATTTTTTGCACATTGTAAATAACCCATCTAGTTGAACTTAGTCATTTCCCCATCAAAAAGTTTTACTTTCCCTATAAGATCTTCCTTTTTATTCAAAAATCTCAAATTTCCCGGTCTCCACTTGCACTAGCCGCCCCTTCATTCCAGTAACATTATATCCGATCTCAGTCTACTCGAAAATGCTGTTACATCCAAATATCATGGTAGCCAGTCCATAATATACCCCGTTATATCCATTCATTCCATTGTTCAAGAATGAAAATAAATTTGATTTTATTTAAAAAGGAAATAGAAATCTCGAGGTCTTCATGAATGTACAAACAAAGAAAGGGCTACAGTCGGAGGTACTGTAGCAAATTTGTTGAGATTATTGCGGTTTAGAGGCGAGAACGGGCGTCGGCGACTTCGTCGTAGAGCTCAAAGTCTTTCAAGTGGATGTGCGATTTGGCCACCGGTGCAGGTGTGCTGAATATCAAAATTTTATTACACAACTTTTCAATTGCCCCAGGGCATTTTACAACCTAAGCTTGCTGCTTCTTAAACACTTTGGCATAGAGGAAAACTTGACCCAAACTCAAAAAAATAGTGGAAGAGTTGACTCAAAATAAAAAATCAGAGAAACAGTTGGCTCACAAAAGAATGCATTCAATAAACAGTCGTTACAACAGGGCTTACTACATAAGCTTCAAAATCTAGAGCCGGCGGAAAACTTGACCCAAAGCTGACAAATCAGAGCAACACCTGACTCAAAACAATGTTCTGTAAAACCCTGCGGTCCTAAAACGGAGAAACAGTTGACCCAAGAGTAAAAACGTTCAATTTCCTAGTAGTGGAGCTATTTTCTGTCTTGATACTACCATCCCCTTACCTAATAATATCTGGCAAAATGGGCTGCACAAATCTTGTTGTTGTAGTGGTTGGGGTGGTCGCAACAACTGTGGTTGTTGCCAGTGTAGTAGCTTGAACCGGCTGTCGAGGGATATTCAACAATCTTGCGTTCTCAAACGGCCATCGTTGATTCGTCTGAACCGTCTGCGCGGGCCTTGCAACGTTCTGGACCAGCGGCTGAGGATTCAAAACAAACGCTGATTGGCCGGCGGCCGGCTGGGCTGGAATTTGGGCTTGTGCTGGAATTTGCGGCTGGACCGGGATCTGAGCCGCGCTTGGAGCTGGGAATTGCGGTTGAATTGGCTGCGCTGGAGCCGCTACTCCAACTGGCTGTACAGGTTGGAACGCTGGTCTTGGGACCCATTGAACCGGCTGCGGAATTGCTTGGCCAAATCTTTGGCCAAAGACGTGCTGATGATAGGGAATGGATTGAACGACAAACCGGCGTCCATTCACCATAAAGATATTTAGATTCGGCTGTCCTGGAGCTTGTATTGGTTGTTGGACAAATTGTTGGACCGGTCGGAAAACAGGGCCCGTCTGGAATTGTTGTACTGGCTGTTGAGGCAATTGTTGGGCCGGCTGAGGCTGGAATTGCTGCTGGGACGGCTGGAATTGCTGCTGCGATGGCTGGAATTGCTGCTGGACGAGCTGAACTTGGTTTTGCACCAATGGACGAGTAGCTCCCGGCGCGACAGTCGTTCTAGGCTCAATCCCAACTTCCGAGTTGAGAATGGCGCGCCGAGTAGTGGCCTGTGCTGGCCGTTCCAGCTCGGGAACAACTTTCAATTCCTCTCGGTTCACGGATTCACCGCGCGCCGCGAGATTCTGCGATTCTTCAGGGAAATCGTCGACAAGATTTGGAACATCAACATTTTTGAAGAATTCATCGGGGGTTTTCTAAAATACAAAGGTATAGTAAAAATTTTGTGCGTCGAAATTGGACCACTTGTCTTGTAAACCAACTCCTTCTTACCTGCACCAACACGTGCTTCTCCGACAAAGCGGTGTCGCTCTCGGTCAAAGTGATATCCCTGAACGAGTTCTTGCCAAGGTCGCCGGTAAAGTAAGCTTTCCCAGTTTTCAGTTTCGCTGGACCTTTCAGTCCGGGCTCGGGCGAAATTTCATCGGGTTTTCTCATATCAATAAATTCCCTTGGGCGATAATCTGGGATGTATTTTTTGGTCGTTGTAGATGGAGTGGTCGAAGTTGAAGTAGCCACAGGCTTAGCTACCGAAGTAGGGGTGGTCTGCAGTTGCTTTGGCGTAGTTTCGACTGGCCTAGCCGTGGTTTGGATTGGCTTAGCACTGTTAGTTTGAATTGGTGTTCTAGTGGTAATATGGGAAGTTGTGGTTGGCTTAGTCGTCGACCATGTGCTTCTTGCCGCATGTGTTGGCCGAGTAGAAGAGTCCAAGTGTCCGAGAACCTTGTCATGATGATTTTGTTGGTTTGTGTGCGCTGCATGAGACGCCGTGGCCTCAGCGCTCTCAACGGAAAGATCTTCAACCGAGTCGGTAACTGGAAATAAAAGAAAATGCTCAGTTTTAGCGTCGTAACAAAGAGTCTTGCAATACTGATACTACAGCTAACAATAAGCCACCAACCTGACACAACAGTAGTTGTAGCAGGCGTAGTCTTTGCAACGGGTACTAACACCGGCGCAGCAGTCCACATAAATCCCTGCAGCGCTCCAGGAATACTCGTAGTCAAATGCGGTGGAGCAGTGTAGAACGCCACCTTTGGAGGCTCAAGTTCAGGCAACACTCTCAATTCGTAGCGCTCCACAACTGGTCGGTCAGCATCGACGGGCTCGTTGTTTTGCAGCTTTCGTTGGATATGTTTGTCAATGGAGAAGTCGTCGGCTAGAGCGTGATCTTTTTGGATACGCGCAGCGTGCGCGGCACCACGTTTGGAACGATGGGTGAAGCCGGAGTTGAGCTGTTTCGCCTACAATAGGTTATAAATATAATAAAATGCACAGTAATGAAGCAACCGAATTTTAAAATGCTTAAACATTGCGGGACAGGATTCGATGGTCAAATGAACGTCTGATTTTATGTACAGAGCGCCAGAGAGCTGCCCCTTGCGCTTTAAACCTCTACATCTTGTCCCGCACTATCGACTCGACTCGATGAGAAGCAGAAGACGAAACGAAGTTGTTATTTCACGTACATTATACCGCTGAGTGACAAAGTTGCTCAACAACAATCGCTTGGCGTTGGCGAACCGTTTCTCCGGATTTGCACTTCCACTCGAACGCACTTGAATAACCTCAGCTCTGTGGACTTTCCTTTCCGGCGCGTCGTCCAACTCTCCAATGACTTCAACGGAGTCGTCGTTACTGAATTGGATATCAGTTCCTTTCACTTTTACCACTTTTTCTTTTTCCAAGTTTACTTGAGGTTTTGAGATGTCCTCAGGCTCTTCTCCTTCGACTTCGTCAAAGAAGTTGGCCATTCCTTCTTTCGCTAAAAAAATCGTTGTAAAATACGCTGGGTTTCTTGCCTATTACAATACAAAGCGCAGGAATTCAAGTGGGAAATTTTGGAGAGTTTAGTTGCAGTAGCCGAAGCGGACTTGTAGGGAACTCTTTCAGGCGAGGCATTCAGATTTGGATAAAAATTTGCATAATTTACAAAATTGACACAAAAAAGAAACACTTGACACAAGAAGAGAAAGACCTGACCAATCTGGCAACCGAACGTCAAAGACAGCCGGAACTGTCTATAACATAGCCCTGCATCGATATTACACAACAAAGCCTCCGAAAAACAACTCTTTTCCTCGGTCTACGCTACTCGCTACATCAAGATGCCAATGCATTTTGCAACTCAAGTTTGTCGACTTACTGGCTTCAGTTGTAGTAATTGCGGCCACAGTGGTCGTAACTGGTATACTAGGAGTGGTAGTAGTAGCTTCAGTACTAACTGTAGCAGCAACTGTTGTGGTAGTAGTTGTTCCGACAGTAGTTGTGGTACTTGTGGCCTCGGTAGTAGTTGGCGCCAAGGTCGTCGTGGTAGTATTGGTGCCAATGTTGTCGCGGTATCTTCCTCAAACTCATCTTCATCATCGCTAATAACAGAGAGCTGGAACTTTGACATGTTTCACTCTCAAATTATCCTCAATCGCCTCGGGGTTTTCCACATTCGCATCGTTCGTGATGCGCGTCGTGTAGACTGGTGGCGGCGGTGGCGTATTCAAATTTGGATCCCTAAGGACATTCTTTTTCAGTTTCACTTCCTCTTCATGTGCTTTGGCCTCTTCTTCGGCTTGAACAAAGTCCTCGTTGATCAGATCGTATTCGGTGGGGACTGGATGAAGTTGTGGGTGAATTACGCCCGCTTCGTCGATGAATCGGGCAGCACGCCGGCCTGCAATACGACGAATTTTATGTGGAAAAGGCCAAAAAACGATTATAACAACTTTGGGTCAACTGTTTCTCTGATGCAAAAAACTTGAGTCAAGTGTTCCACTCGCTGAATATCATGTAAAATACGGTAAAGGAATTTTTCTCACCTCTAGTAATAATCGTTTTGCTGACACTTGTCTTAGTTTTCGGTGCAGCCGTAGTCCGAGCGATCGGATTCCTCGTTTGACCTCAAAATGGTCTGAGCCGGATCCGGCTCAATGTATCCATGGAATGTTTGTGTTTCGAATCCTCAATCTTGCCTGCCAATTCGGGGGACTGTTGAGGTTTCCTGGCATTCTGACTGGGCCCTCTTCTCGGCTCGGCCAAAAGAAGGGGAACTGCGGATATAAGGAGAATCGAGGTTAACAACCTCATAGTCTAGAAATGAAAACGTTGTAAAAACATAGTAAAAGTTAATTACGACGCGTATACTCAAAAGATTTAGTCATTTGAGGAGTGCGTCTCCACACAAATTCATTACAAGTCCGTCCAGGATGCCACTGCAGTGATTTTTAGTGTTTTCACAGTGCAAAAAGCAAGAAATTGCACAGTGCAAAGGGCACTTTTGTTTTCTCACGACATGCACGGTGCAAAAA